>JADBJO010034436.1:0-7500 GCA_016801955.1 Conus betulinus
ACACCTTATTTTTTTCTGCCAGCTTCATTACATCTGTTTCACCATTGTACATATGTAAATTCCTGCCATTTTATGCCCTTGCGGGGTTTGTTATGCACAGGTTTACGCACAGAATGCATAAGATTTGAGAAGATTAGTGATTGCTGGTTCTTCGTTCTCATTGTACTGAATGCTTTTTTTTTGCTTTTTTTTAAAAATCAGATCAAATAGGTCGAAACGCGTCGTGTTTTGTCTTGTTTATTCGTGTGCCCCTTTTGCTCGGCGGAATGATTATAATTTCTCTTTAAAATATAGAATCTTGGTTTAAAATCACATCCCAGACTTCTTGGGACATGGAGTTAGAACCAGCTAATGTAAACTCCAAGGGAACGTTCCACCGTATTGACACAGCCTGTGGAAGATCATAAGCCTCGACCACACGATCCCCAGGATTGTGTATCCGGTGTTCAACCGGCCCCGGAATATGACCAGAGCCTCTCTCTCTCTCTCTCTCTCTCTCTCTTCTCTCTCTCTCTCTCTCTCTCTCTCTCTCTCTCTCTCTCTCTCTCTCTCTCTCTCTCTCTCTCTCTCTCTCTCTCTCTGTCCATTCTTCCTTTCTGCTTTTTCTCACTCTCCCTGCCCACCCCCACCCCCACCTTGTCTGTCTTCTTTAAGAATATCTTCGTAATGTCATCTCTGCAACGACAGAAGAATTGCTTGTCGGCTGTCCTTCCCCCAACTGCTTCCTTGCGCAACATGCAGTCCTTTGAGTAATCAGTGGATGTCACAAAAGATTCAGGTAGCGTTCCTTTCATACACTCCATCACCACGGTCACCATCGATGTCACTGACTTTGCTTGATGATTAGACAGTCAGTCTCATCTTTCAGACTTTTAGCACAATTTGGACGCCCTTGCAGTTTTTTTTTCAAATTTTCCAGCTCAAAATCTTACATGTATTTTCTTCATTTTATTACTCTGTATTCATTTTCTTTCTTGTTTTTGTTTAATGGACTCATGTTACCAAAGCATTTTGTGTCTCGTTGCCTTATTTCTACCCTTCACGGGCTGTGTTGGCAGGCTGTTCTCTCCGTGGTGTTAAGAATAATACCCACCCATAGGTGTTATGTCTGTATCGCATAACCATGGCGTCGACTAACATAACAAGTACAAGTTCCACTGATGATTCTTCTTGAACGGACGTACGTAGAGTAGACCTCCAATAGGTTTTCCAAATGTGTAGGCGACAACATTCAATACCACCCTCCTCTTACCTACCTCCCCATCCTAGCGCTGTCAGTTAAGAATTTAATATTTATACGTTGACGTCATCATCTACATCCAGTTCTAACGTCTTTTTGATGCATATTTGCCGCAGTGACAGAGCAATATTTTGCTTGCGATTAGCTTTATCCTACAACTTCTCTGTTCAATATATATGAGACACAAAGAGTTCTGGAACAAATCTGATTGGGCAGAAGAAAAAAACTGAGAGGAAAAACCGTCATACCTGAAACACGGAAATAACTCAGGAAATCAACTCACAGACGTAAAGTCACTTTTACATGGCTCAGGCCGGCGTGGGACAGGCATATATGACATTTACTGCTGGAACCAGGTAATGGCTGCTGCAATGGTGACGTTAGCAAATCCAATCTCTGGCAACCACAACGGAACTCTGGCACCAACTGCCAGAAAGGATCACAGTCTGGTAAGAACTTATTGATGGTGGAAAAGTTGAGGTCGGAGACGGCAGCGTCAAAACAAAAAGGTTGTGGGTACTAAGAGGACCCCTCACAGTGACTCTCTGCTTTTGTTTTGTTTCATGGATTGTTTTGTTTGGGATAGAAATAATGACAACTGTGGGTGAAATAGGTATTTGTGTGGAGAAAATGATAATTGCTTGCATCTTCCAAGCATTTCTCTCTCTCTCTCTCTCTCTCTCTCTCTCTCTCTCTCTCTCTCTCTCTCTCTCTCTCTCTCTCTCTCTCCCTCTCTCTCTCTCTGTTTCATAACCCTCATTCTACCATCTCACTCTTCCTCCTCTCTTCCAACTATAAAACCCTTTTCAGACTGATCACTTAAATGACAGAGGAATTGCTTCTCCGGTCTCTCTTCCTCACTGCGTCCTTGTTCAGCCTACATCTGTTTAATTAATCAGTGGGCATCAATTTGCATGTCAGAAAATATTATTTTTAAGTAGTTATTTTACACACCCTTTCACTACGGTCACCGCTGATGTAAACGACAATACCTGGTTGATTAGGGAGTCAAACTAACCCCTCAGACATTGAACACAATTTGGCCACTCTTGCAATGTTTGGAATCCTCAAGCTCAAATTCCGATATGCAATTTCTAAAAAAAAAAAATTCTAGTTCTCGTTGCTTATTTGTTTATTTATTTGTCTGTTTGTTGACTGCTTTTATATCACTGTAGCATTTTCGTCTCGTTGCCTTATTTCTGCCCTTGACTGGTTTTATTAGCATGCTGTTTGGTTTGGATATTCTTTCTGTGGTGTTAAGAAGACCACTGACTTCGAGCTGCTCTGTCTATATCACATACTATGGCGTGAACTCACATAACCACTACAGTTTTCTTCCGATAAATTTTCCCAGGAGGCGAGTGTGGACTCTAGACAGCTTCCCAAATGTTTCTAAGACAACATTCAATAACATAGCCCTCCCCATCCACCTACCACCCGCTCCTACTGCTGTCAGTTTAAAGCTTTGACGTCATCATCTACATCCGAGTTTAACCTCTCTTTTCTTTTATGCATTTTTTTTTTTTTTTTTTGGCCGTGGTGACAGAGCAATATTGTCCTTGCAATTGGCTTTACCCTACTACTTCTCCGTTCAATACATATGAGAGAGGGAGAGTTCTGGTACGAATCTGATTGTGAGAGGAAAGTCTCATAGGACAAATTGTCATACCTAAAACACGGATATCAACGTACAGACGTAAAGGCACTTTTACATGGCTTTGGCTGACATGTGACAGGAGAATATGACATTCACTGCTGGAACCAGGTAATGTCTGCAGCACAGTTGACGTCAGCAAATCCACAACCAAACTCCGGCACCAACTGCCAGAAAGGATCAAAGTCTGGTAAAAACTTACTGATGGTGGAAAAGTTGAGGTCGGAGACGGTAGCGTCGAAACAAAAAAAAAGTTTGTAGACATTCGGTAGAACCCTCACTGTGACTTTGTGCTTTTGTTTTGTTTTGTCCGTGGTATTTATTTGGGGAAAGTCGTAATTAACTGTTGTAGAAATGGGTATACCGATGGGGAAAGTAGTAATTGCTAGGCTGGATCTGCAAACAAGTTTATGGAAATGCTGACAATCATTCTCTCTCTCTCTCTCTCTCTCTCTCTCTCTCTCTCTCTCTCTCTCTCTCTCTCTCTCTCTCTCTCTCTCTCTCTCCCTCTCTCTCTCTCTCTCTCTCTCTCTCTCTCTCTCTCTCTCGGTGGACTGTTTCCACCCAGCCCTCTCCTTGCACCCATTCCCATTTGGTTGTTAGAGTCCACCAGAAAAATCAAGTCGATGGATCGCAATCTACAAGTAACACCATTTTAGATATAGTTATTCAGAAGGAGGAGGGAGGCGGTTCTCATTGTAAATTCCACAACAGACCTGTTTCGGGAGAAAACTTCTTAACTGGATCCATGACACACGTGGATTGAATTTAGAAACGAACGTTGTATTGGCTATGTGCCGGGGCGTTATCATCGCGTACTATGTACATAAGTGCACCACTGGAAGATTGGTTGTTTTTACAGCGGCGGTAAATGTAATGTAACTTGGTTCTCTCATGTTGTTTAGACAGAGTCATGGATTATTTTCGCTGATCTTTAATCATTTGAGTTTTGTTTTCTATGATGACTCTTGGTGACACAATCCCACACTACTGAGGCTTAGTTGATGCAGACAGACCGCTTGGAAGAATATTTTCCGAGCGTCTGTGCCTCTGTAAGCTTTAGTTGTTTTAAGCAAGAATAAACTACGGAACTTGTGTGTTAGCAGCGATTTCATTCAGAGATGACCACTGCAGTTGTCTGTCTTTTATCACTCCCATAACTCACTGCTCATGAACTTGTTCCAACGTGTTGCCGTCTGTAATTAGGCTGAGGCTAAGAGGCTCTGCTGGCGTCTCTGTTTGGTCCTTTTGTCTGGCAATAATTACATTCTTTTCTCTTCTTACGGCATGTATCATAGCATAGTAATGACATGACTCAGAGACATCATACAAACCATTCTGTAGCGTATTGTGAAATTTTAGTAAGTCTGCTGCGCTTGTGCAGATAGAGATATCACCAATTAAAAAAATCTACAAGACATTGAGTGAAATTGATAATGGGAATGTCTGATAAACAAACAAAACAGTAGTGTCTCTACAGCAGAGTCTCAGAGCACTCTGAACTCTACAATTTCAGTAGATGAGAAGCTGTTACTGGTTAAGACAAAGGTCTCCGGTGTGTCCAATAGGATTCGAAAAATAGAATTGCTCTCTGGTCTTGGAGATAAAACGCTACTTTTTAACGATAATTTTGTTATCAACAAGGTCGAAAGCCCTCTTCACACAAAAAAAAGACGGCAGCCGTTGCTTTGTTTTGATCGATTGATTGATTGAGTGTGTGTGTGTGCGTGTGTGTGTGTGTGTGTGTGTGCGTGTGTGTGTGTGTGTATGCGTGTGTGTGTGTGTGTGTGTGTGTGTGTGTGTGTGTGTGTGTGTGTGTGTGTGTGTGTGTGTGTTCACGCACGTGCATGTATGTGGGAGAAAGAGAGAGAGAGAGAGAGAGCGCGCGCACACACACACACACACACACACACACACACACACACACACACACACACACGTGAAACACACACACACACACACACACACACACACACACACACACACACACACACACACACACACACACACACACACACACACACACACACACACACACACACACACACACACACACACACACACACAGGGACAAATACACATACACACATTGTCAAACGGACAGAGGGAGGAGTGACAGACTGGAACAAGACAGATGGGATTAATTCTGAACTAATCATCAATGATTCAAACCAAATCTGGCAGGTCTGTTTAGCCATCATTGCAGTCTTTTCATCTTTCAAAGGCTGTCCCGTCCATGCATCTGTCGTTGATCCGTAAATGTATTATAAAACATGAAAAAAAAGAAAAAGCGCCACTTGGCACTGTTCAAGTTCGATTGCCTTTTCAGAGAAAGCATTCTATAGGAACACGCTTTCCATGATGAAAAAAGGAAGGTTCGACTGCAATTTCTTTTATTCGTTTATTCATTTACCCATTCATTCTTCCTTCATTCATCAATCACGACTTGACTTCTTTCAAAATGCATTCATTAAATGTATTCATCCATTCGTCCGTTCGTCGTTCATGGCTGCAATCATTTCATTGTTCATTTGATTAAGCTTTCTTCCACTTGATTATTTGTATTTGATTAATTTATTGGTTCGTTTGTCACCCATTTCTTTCTACATTTACCAAAGACGGCAATCCGTCAATCCATACATATATAAAAAAAAAACCCACACAAATTCAAACAGAGAAATGCATAAATCTAAGCACACACACACACGCTTGCGACCATGAATACACACACACACACACACACACACACACACACACACACACACACACACACACGCGCGCGCGCGCGCGCGCGCGCGCGCGCGCGCACACACACACATATATATATATATATATATATATATATATATATATATATATATATATGTGTGTGTGTGTGTGTGTGTGTGTGTGTGTGTGTGTGTGTGTGTAAAGGGAAGGAGAAGATGTAGGATGTTGCATTTCTCACAAACAGAGTGACCACAATGCAGTATGGATTGATCTATTACCACGCCCCAAACTCGTTACCATCACAAAGACCCCTGCCTTTCACGAGGCCAGTTCAGATCGTGAGTCAAAGCTCCCACCCACTGCACCCTCCCAGGTCAGTATAGGCAAACAGTGCCAGTCCACTCACAGGTCGATCGTGCAGCTTGACGTCGTGTGGCGTGACTGCAGCACCTCATTCCTTTTGATGAGTCCCCTTTGAGGGGGGCGAGGCGTAGGAGATGTGAAGGAAATTGGCTGGGGCCCATTTCTTCTGCTGGAGTGGCTGGCAGAGTGGAGTATGAACAGGCCATGAAAATCACCGACTGAGCTCTGCTCACAGCTCTCTCTCTCTCTCTCTCTCTCTCTCTCTCTCTCTCTCTCTCTCTCTCTCTCTCTCATGTTTTCTACTACATTCGTTTGATAGTGGTGTTGACAGCGGTTCATTTGTATTGAACTGTGCAAGAACCCCCTGTTTAGTCATTCGTTTGTTTTGGTTTTGTTCTTCTTGTACATATTTGCCTTGATTTGCTATGATTTATTGTTTTCCTTTTGCCCTAGGGCTGGTGAAAAAAAAAATGCTCACCTGATTACCCTGATTAAATAAAATTTCGTTTTGCTTCATTTGGTTTCCGTCTGTCTGTCTGTCTGTCTGCCTGTCTGTCTGTCTGTCTGTCTGTCTGTCTGTCTTTCTGTCTGTCTCTCTATTTCTCTCTTTCTCTCTCTCTCTGTGTCTGTCTGTCTGTCTGTTTACTTCCCATTATTCACCCCCCCCCCATCATACCCATTCACTCTGTCCCCTTTGTTTTCTCTATGAAAGTTTTTCCAGAGTTATCACTTAAACGACATAGATTTTTTTTCCCTGATGCTTCGTTTTCAGCATATACTTAAATGGTTAGTCAGTGGAGATTAATTTTCATACCATAAAAGATTCAAGTTGCATCTATATTACACACTTCATAGCCTCTGTGGCCAGTGATGTAAATGACAATGCTTGGATAATTAGACAGTCAATTGTACATCTCACAGACATTCAGCACATGTTGGACTCCCCTTATTTATTTGACTCATGAAATACAAGCTAAGGTATGTCATTTTATAAAATTAAAAAAAACATTTTCCTCGTTGCTCTTTGCATTAATGTAGCATTTTCCTTTTGTTACATTATTTCTTCCTGTCACTGCCTGCGCACGTAGACCATAGGGTTTGGATACTTTTTCCTGTAGTACTTAGAATACATCAAAATGTCTGGTGTTATGTCTCTGTGGGCATGCCATGGCGTGAGCTAAAGCAAGCATTGCCGGTTCTACCGATAAGTGTTTTTAGGGAGACACATGCTGATACTAGACAGGCTTTCCAAATGTTTCTAAGACAACATTCAATGCCGTTACTCGCCCGTCCTACTAACCCCTTCCAGTGCTGACAGTTACGAGTTTAATATTTACATGTTGACGTCATCATTAGCATCCATATCCATTTTTTTTTGCCACTGTGACAGAGCAATATTTTGCTTGCAATTATTTTTTTCCTTATAACTTCTCTGTTGAATACGTATATGAGAGATAGAGAGTTCTGGTACGAATCTGATTGGGAGAAAAGAGAAAAAAAAAACTCTTAGGAAATAATGTCATGCTTAAACAAC
>JADBJO010034437.1:0-13464 GCA_016801955.1 Conus betulinus
CCTCACCTCCTGCTAAGAAACTGACTTTTCGACGCCGCATTGCATAACACCACAAGGGCTAGCCGACAGAATAGATATAAAGGGAGACCCTCTGCATATTGAACATATTTTTTTCTTCAATGTCAGGGGTGCAAACGGGCAGGAGGATAGGATAGATGATTGAGCAGCATGACACCCGTGTCGATTTTTTCGCACGGAGACTTGGCTGGCCTCCAAATCAGTGCCGTGAAATCTAAATCCCAATCACCTACCGGCTACAGAAAGAAGACACGGACAAAGAGGTGGTGGAGGATTAGCGGTTCTTCGCCAAGCGTCTACCTAACGAGCTCCATTGCATCAATTGATGACAGACTGCGAGCTCATACTGGGTGGCCTGTCAAGGCGTCACGTGGCGTGGAGGACTCTCTCTCTGCTGCGGGCTGTTCTACTACTACCGGCCCCGATGAGAAACTAGATGATAACAGCGTTAACGGTACAGTTTTGTTAACTCACTGATCTAGAGTATCCTCCATCCAGAACGCCTATCTCCTTGATTAGGAGGGGATTTTAATTTCCGCGCGTACTGGGGCTAAGTGACACAGCAAACGCTCAACAAGCACCAAATCAAACTATATCCCCCGCTCCCACAACGAGTTCATGGAGTTGATCAGGGAACATGGCCGTCTAAGCAGATGGTGGTACCACACCCACGAGCAGGAGACAACAACCCTTAGAAGCCTCATCCTGACAAACACCTTGTCCCGCCATCTGTCTCCCGGTTGTTTTGAGGGATCCCAGGCTATCAGAGCCACACACATAAGTTATTTGCAAGCTAAACAACAACTTGGCAGAGCCCAGACAAGCCCCCGAATCGAAGGATCCCCCGTATCTAAAGGCAGTACTGGGATAGCCAAAGCATGAAAATTAGCGCACAGTCAAACATGGCAAGTAGTAAGACCTCTCCTCTCCAACGGTGAAAGAACTATGGCACCAATGTTCAAAGAGGCCTCAACATAGCTTTGCAGTTGTAGAAGCCCTCCCTCATAAGGCCAGCCCCATCCCCAGTCCAAGCACACCCCTGGGTGACGCCATAAATCTCAAGAACCTTATTGACAGAAAGAGCAAGAAGTTGTATACACAGATGAAAACGAAGTGGGTCCTCATGTGCTGGCTAAAACCGCAGGCAATCCCGAGGCCTTTCCTTCGAAGTACCGCTACCCAACGTGAACTCCGCAAATCGTACTCGATCTAACTCAATTCATCAGTCTCTTACCGGATACTGCAAGCAGCAAAACTGATTGACAGGGCAAACCCTCTGGCATGCGTCAAGAGATTCTGGACGTAACATCAAAGCCCCAGCGCAGCAGTAAGCCTGGAGGTCCCCTCCTCCCCCCTCTCTCCCCCCGCGAAAGGAAAAGACACATAAAAGGCCAAGCTTGTGTCGAGCCCACGGAACAGCAGGGGTGGAAGAATGCCTTCGGACGGTTCCATTCTGTATTGTAGCGAGGAAAATAGAACATAAACAACTGTTGATGAGATTTTCAGGAAAAATGGCCGCCAATTAAGGGTAACGACGTGTGACCTGCTTACCACACGATCACATCTCCCGAGGACGGTATATAAGGGGGAAGGAATGTTGACATAAAACTTGAACGCTTTACATAATAATAATACACAGAAAGCCTTATGGTCGCTGATCCGACATATCACACGTGCGAGACGCTGAAAGAATTGCTACAAGAAGATCGCCCGCAGTTTTCCACCATAATCTACCACGTCCTCGCTCACATCGATCAGTCGTTGGCCAGCAGACCTGGAGGAAAGCCAAACGTCATTTCCAGTCTTTCAAGAAAGCTACACTATAATCCATCAAAACTATCGCCACAGTTAGTCCACTGACAGTTCAAGATCCTTGAACATGTTATCGACCCTGACGTTATGACATCTAGAACAGAACGACGGACCATCCTCTTCCCACACACAAACACGCTTTCATTCAGAGAGCCGAGGTTCTTGCGGACGCAGCTCCTTGGTTTTGCAGAAGAACGGTCTCCGAATAGGGAAGGCGAGCGCAGACCGTACATTGTCATAATGATTCATGCGACGCGTTGACACGTGTAACCACCGTCCTCCCTCAGTCCTCGCTCCACAACTCCATTATGGAGTCCGTTGCAACATCATGTCGTGATTGAACTTTCTGCAGCGATTAGGAGACAAAGCTGTAGTTTGTAGAAAAAGCAGCTCGAGAGTTGCATGCAAAATGTGGGTTGTCCGATGCGAGCCGGGCGGTAACTTTTCAATCAGAATATTGGTTCGCGAACACTAAGAACGTATAGAATCAATCGTTTAAAAAGCAGTTATAGAACACTTTAGCTAAACAAAACGCTGGCTGTTGGCCGACATATTGTGGTTGCTAACACCCGAACGTTTTCAACAAAACCCGTAGGGTATAACGATTTAACCCCAACACCATTCATCTTCTTGCTTGAATCTCATTCAGGGCTACTATTCCCTTCCTTCTTCCAGTCTTTGGTGTTTTTCACCTTCCTGTCCTAGAAATTATTTACTTCACTGAATACTTAGTCCTCATTTCACAAACACTCACAAAACAAGGTAAGAACCCCTGATCAGTCTTAATTAAGTTATACGTAACCTATGAAATGTCATGCATACACCATAACTGATATTAGACATTATCCTTTAGAAGTAGTATATCTCTTAATATCCAAAACAACTGGGCTACTTGTCTGATCTTATAATCCCTGCAGCTGAGGAAAATCTCATGGACATTCTCGTCTTTAATTTTGTACTCACAACAGCATCCGAGAAACTCCCACTACTAGTAACCTGCACATGAACATCTCATTTTTGTAACTCACCACATAATCTTTTTATTTCTCTGTTTCTTCTCATTCTTGTAACTTCGGATTTTTGTGAAGGTTTCGTCTGTATTGATTCCTCTGGTATTGGTTCTGTTCAGTGTCACTGTGTGCATTCCAATGCCTGAATTTATCCAATTCCTTTTCTCTCTTTAACAGGAATGGTCTTCATGGGTGGAGTTCATCGGTCTGTCTGCGATCTATATTCTTTGTATGAAATAGTGCGTTTGTATGTTTCCTCCCATCAGCAGATATGAACAGTCAACTGGGAACCAGTCCTGTCCTACATTCTGGATGAATAATTCTGCCCTGCCCTCAAAAATCAGTTGGAAAATTTTGTTCCGTTTTCTTTTTTTTGTAACCAAAATTCATCCCCTAACACTATGTCACTTTCAACCGCATGTTCGTTTTATATCTCTGCGTACTGTTTTTCCTTTCCTCTTCTCTGATCTTGTCGTGATCAACGAATGTGTTCGTCTCAGAATCAGACTTGACAATCGGAGACAGTTTCCAGCCAATTTTGTTTGGCAAACTGACGTTTGAAACAGACAGTTCAGCAGGACTGTACACAACTGTAGTTGTGATAGTGGGGTCGTGGTCTGGTAAGAAAGCTAAAGGAAAGTGTTCATTTCACGCTTCCAGTCTTTCCATCTGATTACGCAATTTTGAAATGGCCTTTAATAGTGTTCTATTAACTGTCTTTCTACTTCTCCATTAGCTTGTGGCCATAATGGGGTTTGCTGTCTGTGGACAATGTTGTTCACTTCTAGAAATTTTTCAAACTCATGAGACACAAACAGTGGTCCATTGTCTGATGTTATAGTTAATGGAAATCCATGAGTTGCAAAAATTTTCTCAAGTGCCTGTACACAACACGGCCTGTTGTGGTTCTGAGAACTTCAACCTCAAAATAGCGGACTGTGGTAGTCCACGACTACAAGAATGTACTCTCCACTTGAGAGTGGACCTAGGATATCAGTGGCAATATCCTCCCAAGGACCTTGTGGAAACGAAGTTCGAATCATCGGTTCCGGCTTTTTCAGGCTGACTGACTAACTCAGTAACTGGCACTCATGACAAGAACGAACACGGCGTTCTGCATCTTTGTCCATGCCTGGCCACCATACTTTGGTTCTCAGCCTCTCTTTGTGTCTTTGCCTATGCCCTGATGACCTTCATGGCCCAGAAGATCAATGACACGGTCATGTAAACTTTTGGGATCCCGGAATAACAAGCCTTGTTCCATGCAAAAACTAGTTTACCAAGACAAGTAAGTTCATTTCTTTAAAGTTTTTATAGATAATGTGGTTGGACACTGTTCCCAGTTGCCTGACTCAGTGTGTTTTCTCTCACTGTACACAGTTCTTATTCATCTTTCAAAAATGCCTTTTTCAATTTTCATGCCCTGTCATTGCTCCTGGTACAGACTTTTGGAACTACAAAGTGAACGTATATTCTTTCTGCAACATTCCAAGTTCTTTTCTTGTTTTTCCTATTTCTGGCTTTTGTACCAAATGTGAAAGTGAATCAGCAATGTTTCTGTTTGCCTGGTCGATATTCATGTGAAAATCATAACTCTGCAACCTCAAAACCCAAACGTTCAGTTCTAGACAGATGGTTCGATTTTCTCCCATAATATGACCGCAATGGATAGTGATCAGTTTCAGGACAAAAATTGATACTGTACACATACTGAATGGAAGCGTTGGCAAGCCCAAACAAGAGCTTAGAGCTTTTTTTCAGTTTTGCAGAATACACTCCTTTCAACATCGCTCAAGTTCTTCTTGTGTAACTGATAATACGCTTTTCCTCTGTCGGGGACTTGAACTAGAACAGCTCCAAGTCCAACTTGGGCTAGCATTCTGATCCGTGTTTCGGTTGCGTTCAAATCAAAAATAACCCAGTGTTGCAGCTTTTGTGAGATTATCTTTCAACCGATTGAAAGCTTTCTCCTGTTCCGATGTCCATCTGATATGGAACATTATGTCTTATCAATTTAGCAAAGGTTCAGTTTTTGAAGCGAGGTTACCAATGAAACGAGCACTGAAATTCAGGAGACCCAGAAAACTCCTGACTTCTGAAGCACAAAGTTGGTCGTTTTGCATTTTTCACTGCTCTGATCTTGCCATCAGTTGGTCCTATTCCTTTCTCTGAGAACAATATCCCCATAAATTCACACTGATTCAATCCGAGAATACACTTTTCTGGGTTCACCGTGAGTCCACTTCAGTCAGTGGGTTTTCAAATCACTTTTTCCAACCAACAGTTCATGTCTTTCATGTTTCTGCGAATATGATAATATCATCAGTCAGACTTTCTTTAACCTTTGCAATCTCACAACATTTTTTGTATCGGGTACTGGTAAGCTTCCGGTGCTGATGTCATGCCAAACATCAGTCTTTGTGTACTGGAACACAATCCGATATGAGTTGCAAAAAGTTGTAAGCAATCCGCGATTCTTCAGCCAACTCAATTGATGAAAACCCCATTTCAATCTAGTTTTGAAAATGCTTGTTACCATTCATTTGTGCTAGTACTTCTTCCACAGTTGGAAATGGAAATCTTTCTCTTTCAATTTTTTGTTCATTCATCACCTGGTCAACATATCAATGCAAGGTCGTATCTCACCGTTGATTATGGTCACCAACGACTGGACTTACAAATGGGTGGTTGGACCTTTAGCACGCTCAATTATGATGTCAAGAAGTTCAAGTTCTTTGATCTTCGCTTCAACTTTTGATCTCAAGCTGATGGTATTTTCCTTGCAGCTTGTATGACTGATTTTGCATTTTCTTTTTTAGTAAATGAATCTGAGCATTTTTCACTTTCCAAAACCAGAAAACAACTTTTGAACTCTGGTTTCAGTTCAAGTTTTTCTGTCACAGATCCAACGAGTGGAATTTCTATTTTAACAACCTCCAAGCTTTCTGCTGTTGTTTTTCCTAACAATGAAATCCCTTCTCATCAATGACAACAAACTCTACCTTGCATGATTTCTGTGGGCAGTGTAATAGTTGAATCTCTGCCTCAAAAGTGCCCAAGATTGTCAGGGGTGTTGTACTACCATATGCATATAGTGATTTTGTGGTATGTTTTTAGTTGTGAGATGCATATGACCTTTTTTCTCTTCATGCCTTCCCACGTCCCCTTGTCAATAATGTTGCTGCTTGCACCTGAGTCAACAACAACAACTGACAGTTTGACTCCTCCAACAACAACATCAACAGATGTGGGTGACTTTTTTTTCCCAATACTAAATACATAGTCATCATCATCCTCACTCGCATCATCCACAAGATTCACTCTTTTTTTTTTAGACCACCACATGCAGACTTGCATACGCATGCAAAATGATTCAGTTTGTCACATTTCTTGCACTTTTTTCCTTTTGCTGGACAAACAGTATCCTTAGAAAAATGTCCATTTTTTCACACACTAAAGCAAGTCTTTTCATTGGTTTTCTTCCCCCATCTTTCGAAAGTTTTGTCCACTTTTCTTCTTAATTCTTTGTTGACCGGAGACAGCTCCAACGACATTCCCTGCTGAACTCTCTTCTCTCCCAGTGTCGTCTATGTTTCTGATTTGAGCAACCACTGCTTCATGCGCTGAGCAATTTCAAGTAATTGACGCGTAGAGTGAGTTCTTTTTTTTTTCCCAAAAAAAATTTCACCTTCAAGCGCCTGTCCTTTGTTTTTTCAATTACCTGGGTCCCTGGTGTGATCCTCAGTAGCAGCTTGAAAATGAATCTAATTGCTTGCTGCCTCATACGGGTTACAAATTGAAGAATTGTTTCGTCCTCTCTTGTTTCATGCGAAAATGATGCCTTTCAAAAGTTTCATTTCTCTGAGGCCGAAAACAATGTCCAAGGCCACCATTGCTTCCTCGAACGTAGCCCCTCCTTCCAAAGTATCAAAAATAGTTTGCACCTCCACTCCTGCAGAATGCAAAAACAAAGGTCGTTTCTGGCCATCCCAGCACATCACCTCTTGCAGCAATGTACAGTTCAAAACTTTTTTTTCCCACCTCGACCATCTAACAGCCACACGGTGGGATCACCGGAAGGATTGAAGGATTCGACGCATGGAATGTTCGATGCCATCACTTAACAACACTTTTCAACGCACTCTGAACAAAGGGTTGCCACTCGGTGATCGAACATTGCGTACAAAAACTATTTTCAATCAGCTTCGTCGGGTCAAAAAAAGGCACTTTACCTCGTCGCCAAAGGTAGACTTTCCAGCAGTCAGTGTTCGCAACACTCAAACGATAAAGAATCAATCGTTTAAAAACAGTTAATTAAAACTTTACTAAACAAAACGCTGGCTGTGGCCGACATACTGTGGTTGCTAACAACGACGAACGGTTTTCAACAAACCCGCATGTACAAAGGGATGGAACCCAACAACATGCATCGTCTGCTATGACTCTCAATACACTACAATGCCTGACCCGGAGTCATCGCAAATAAATCATATGTGAAGGAAGGGAAATGGCGGACTAGTGATGATGTGACGGCTAGTGACGGCTCCCTCCTAGACTGGATCGAGACTTTCTGACTGACCGAAGACAGAGGGTGAGGGTAGGGTCGGCATACTCTTCGGACAAACCAGTTATAAGTGGCATCCCACAGGGAAGCATTTTGGGCCCTGTCCTTTTCACTTTATTTATTAATGATTTACCGGACGTAATATCGAGTACGTGTAAAATTTTTGCCGACGATACAAAGATTTACGGTGACTCTGTCAACTATCTGATATACAAAAGGACCTTGACAAAACGTACAGGAGTATTCGCATAAGTGGAACTTATTTTCAATGTCCAGAAGTGTAAGGTAATGCACATAGGGAAGAGAAAATCCCAAAACTGACCTACACAAATGAAATTATGTGATTCAAATGAAACGATTCAAAAATGCTCATACCCCCCCTCATTGGGAAAAAGACCTGGTGTTAATTTCAAGTAGTTAGTAAAGCCAATCAAATGATTGGGTTGATTAGACGGTCTTTCTCCTTTATTGATAAGACATATTCCTGAAATTGTACAAAGTACTTATCAGACCACATGTGGAGTTCGGAAATATTATCTGGTACCCACTGCTAAGAGACAATAGGTGGCGGCAGGAAAAGATCCGAGGAAGAGCGACTAAAATATTACCAGAATGCAGAGACATTACTTATGCATAGAGGCTAAGATATCTTGAGTTACTATCTTTAGTAGTAGTAGTAGTGGTAGGGACCGGCTTTTTAGCCTTAGGCCTATGGCCTATTTGCGTCCCCTCATTGTTTTTCAATTTAATTTCGGTCTGGTTGCATGCCTATCTTATAAGTAACATATATTCAATCCACACTAAAGAAAAGATCTTTCAATTAGGAGGGTCTCCATCTAGGAGTTTTTTTTTTTTTAAGCTGTTGATGTCAGGTGCATATTTGGTGTTGGTAGACAGTGCATTCAATGATTAGCAATTCTGAAAGCAAAAACAAGACTTTCTTTCGTTAGTATGGCAATGTCTGATTTTAAAAAAAAAAAAAAAAAAAATCTTGCATTTCATTATTTCTCGTGCAATCACACTCTGAGACTTTGAAAAGCTCATGCACATGAGCATCATCATAATTATGGAATACTTTTTAAAAATTGGATTAGATCTCCTCTGATCCTCCTTCCTTTCAGTGAGTGTAATTGGAGATAATGTAATCTTTCTTTATAGTTTAAATTACTACATTCTTTCAGTATTTTAGTAGCTCGCCTTTGTACATTTTCTATCATTTTTTTACTGTTCTTGAGATGGGGGACTCCAAATTACATTATTCAAGATGGGGCCTAACAAATAACTTGACAAATGTCTCCTTTTCCAGAAAGGTAAATGTTCTGATGAGTCCCATCATCTGATTTGCTTTGTTCACAACTCCCTGGATGTGAGGATCAAAGGATAGATCTTTATCAAAGGTTACTCCCAGGTCTGTTTCTTCATCACATGTATTTATTTTCTGCAATTCGTCGTTCACAATCATAGTATATTCAAACTGTTTATTCTTTTTGTCAGTGTGCATCACCTTACATTTGCTACATTAAAGAAAAGGTTCCATTCATCTGACCATTCTTGTAGCTTGTTTATATCTGTTGGATCTTTGTACTGTTTGTCGCGTTATATATATTTTTTCTTCAATTACCATTCTGTCCCATACCCCCTGTTTCCTTATGTGATCTTCTTATACATACGTGCACGCACGCGGGCGCTCACACAACGGGCGCAGTTGCGCACACGCGGACGCTCACGCACGCATGTGCATGTGCCCTCACATACACACATTTCTCCCTTCCCTCTCTTGCTAGGTCTTCTAATCAGGCCACACCTCTAACCCCTTTCCATTTCACCCTTCACTTTCAATTTCCTTTCGACCCTCCCATATCTATTCATTTGCTCATGTCACTGGTGGAGGGAGAGGGTGATGGTAATGATTGTTTGTATGGTTACTATGATTGTTGTACTTTTATTGTCTCTCCCACTCCCAGCTCATTTCACCCCCTCCCCTCCTCTTCCCACCCTTTACTTTCCACCCTCCACACACCTCACCCTTCCCTTCTATCCCCCCCCCCCCCCCCCCTTTTTTTTTCCTGCCCTCCAACAAGTCCACTTCCATATCCCATCCTCCAGTGAACTTTTTTTTTCCAGTGAACTTGGTTCTAAGTGAACTACTTTCTAGTGAACTTTTTTTCAGCGACACAACAACAATAATCTTAGAGGTATGTTTGTCAGTTGCCCAGTGTGGCTTGAGAAAGGTTGTAATAAACCGAAATATTGCCATTATCTCATGGTGTTTTGTGGCTTCTATTTCTCATTTTCCTTATATATTTTTGTGTCATCTGCAAATATTTTGCATATGGTTTGCATGCGGTAAATCATTAATGAACACTGTGAATAATATGGGCCCTAGGATAATACCCTGTGGAACTCCACTTAGGACCTCAGATGCCTTGGATCTCTCTTCTCCCACTCTCATTAATTGTGAACTTCCTTTAAGAAAACCTCTGATCCGGTTCAGAACATTACCATTTACTCCATATGCTTTTAGTTTAGTAGCAGCCTTTCGGGGGGGACAGAATCAAATGCCTTTCTAAAGTCCAAGTATATTATATCAATTGGCTCCCCATTATCTACCAATTCTGTATGGTTGTCGATTACTTCTAGTAATTGTGTGACACATGATCTCTTTTTCCTAAATCCATGTTGGCATTTAGCATATAAGTCATTTTCAATAAAATGAGCAACTACCACATCCCTTACAAAGCTCTCTACAATCTTACATGCAATACAAGTCAAGCTCACCGGCCTGTAATTACCTGGGTCTGTTTTGGAACCTTTCTTTAAATACAGCTGTGACCTCTGCAGTCTTCTAATCTCTAGGCAAGGACCCTGTTTCTAAGGATTTGTTAAGTATATTACATTGTGGACTAGCTATCTCATCACTTACTTCTTTTAACACTCGTGGTGGAATGAGATCGGGACCTTGAGACTTGTTTGGGTTTAACTATTTCAATTTGCTTTTAACTGCATGCGTGGTTACACTTACACCACATATAGATACACCATCAGATCGGGAACACTCTAGTAGGTTTGGGACGCTACTTATGTCCTCACGTGTAAAAACGCTGGAGAAGAAATCGTTTAGCGTTCTGCCTTTCCTTATCGTTATCTACCAAACTTCCATCTTTCCTTTTCAATGTGCCTATTCCAGTGTTATTTTTTATCTTTTCTTTAACATATTTCCAGAATATGTTGGGGTTACTTTCTTCTTACCTATTTCTCTTTCGTAATTTTTACGGCTTCTCTTAACAAGTCTGTTGCTTGAATTCCTTATTTCAATGTATCTTAAGTAATGCCGTCCTGATTTGGTGCACACAAGTATCTTTTGAACATCTTATATTCTTTTTGATTGTTTTAAATGCTTTTTCCATCCATCCATATCGGCTTTATGTTTTTTACCGAACCTATTTTCACTTTTGGAATGCACTCTTCCATACCTGTTGTTAGTACTCGTTTGAGGTGATTCCAGCTACCTTCTACATTCATTTGGTCCATAGTTGTCCAATCGTGGTTACTTATATTACTTCTCAGTTGGTTTAATTTCCTTTGTTTAGATTGAAAATATATCTTGCCTTTGGTTTCATGTTGTCTTTATTACATAAAATTCAAAGAACAATACATCATGGTCACTTTTTTCAACTGGATCCTGGTGTGTAATATCTGAAATAAGATTATCCTCATGCACTAATATCCAGTCATCCAAAGTTGGGTTCTGTCCTGGTCTCCTCCTTGTTGGTTTGTTAACTTTCTGCATCAAGTATGCATCACTGATTCTATCCACAATTTGCTCACCTTTCTCCCCTGACCACGTTCCATCCCATCTGACAAGTGGGCAATTGAAATCACCCATAATGAATACTTTGTCAAATTTTAACATTATATCAGATTTAACAGGGTCAAACATTTTTCATCATTAGCTTCAGACCTCTCATTAGGACTTCTATAGATGCAGCCAAGTAATACTGTGTTTCTATCATTGCTATTAAATGTGCACCATACACTTTCCTGGAAACTCAGATCTGTTTAGTTCTTCACATTCACGTGTGTGTTAAGGATTTCTCTGTATATAATGCTACCCCTCTACTTATTTTGTAATTTAAGAACATATAGTTTGGAATATTCTAATTCGATGAAATTCTTAGCATTCTTTGGTTTATTTCCATGAGACCAATTATATTAGGTTTAATTTCGTGTATTCTCGTAAAAAACTCATATTTTTTTGTTTAAAAACGCTGTCCATATATCGGTGTACAGTACCGAGTATCCATTCACTCCATACCTTGTACTCTCACGACTCCCTGTCTTACCATTCATTCTTCCATTCATGTTTGTTTTATTCACACTATGTCCATGTCCTTGATCCACTCAATCCCTGTCGCTCCCACCACCGTTTCCTGCACCAGTCCTGTCACTGGTCGTTCTTGGTTTTATGGTCACTATCTTTCCTTGGCGTATTGCTCAGTTTTTTTCACCGTCTTCAGTACGGTTTTTTTTTTTTTTTTTTTTTTTTTTTTTTAAACTCATCCCTCAACGTCTTGTGGGTCTCGCGTTCTTTCATGGTGTAGTCCGGATTCACAAAGACTCTCTTGTCCTTGTCCCTCACGTCTCTGTTCAGTTCAGGGGCCTTTTTCTGGATCTCTTGCTTCTTGTTCTCCGTCTTGATAGTGACTCTCAATCTTGGTTTATTCCCACCCTTCTTTGTCCAGTCTGATTGGGTTACTTACATCCTCCTCATCCAAATAACTAGCTTCCCCAGCAGTTTCTTGGCAGCAGACAGGTCGTCTTCAATCCTCTCTTTGATATCAGTCTTTGAGCTCTCTTTCAGGTTCACTGTGATGAGATTTCTCTTCCTCTTTTCCAACTCTCTCTGCTCCTCCATGGCCTCGGCCAGTTTCCTGTCTACTACTTCTTAATTTTTTTTTTTTTTTTGTAGGTTTTCACAACAAGAAGGTTTTTTTTTTTTTTTTTCTAGATTCTCCATACGAGCGCTAAGAGCACCCACAAGCGGTATCAGATCCAGTAATTTATCGATACGTGGGCCCTGCCTTGGCCTGTTCCTCATTATTGGCGTCCACACACTGTTGGCAAATCCACTCCAAATTGGGCTGGTTTGGGTCACAAAACGTTCGAATAGTTGCGGGCTTAACCCCGAGCATTTTTCGTGAGCCCATTTTGTACAGGCAAAGCATTTAATCGAGTTTTTCTTGTTCATCGTCGCATGTATTACTGCACTGTAGGACTGCCAGGCAGAGAGACCATTCGTTCCCATGTTTACTTTCGATTTGGAACTTGGTTTTGGTTTGACCGCGGAGTCTGAGTGTGCCCTCCATGCTTTATTTTGTTCGCTTCGTCGCGTTTTTCAATTTTTGATAAAATAATCAATACACGAAAACAAATCGAAGAATGAATCAGCTTTACCTTGTAATTGTAATTGTTGAGTGAAACCAGTGAGTCCAATAATAAATTATGACCAAGTACTGGTGGTGCAGTACGAACAAAAACAAGTACACACGTTGTGAATAGTGGGAACAGAAATCGCTCAGGGCGAGCAAAAACTTCAAACTTTCCAGCTTAAAAATCTCTCCGTCTGAAAGCTAATTATAAGCAAGCAAATGTTTGCTTATCTCTGGCACCAAATTGTACCACCTTGAGCCCAAATAACAAAAAATACAACAATCGCGACCGTAATTTTCTTGTATTTTTGACTACTCTATAATTTTTGGCCGCCATCTTCTTGCGCATCTTTAAAAGCCAGAAGGGTAAGAGGGGACCTGATCCCAGTATATAAAAATATTTCACCAAAGTGTGGACGATTCTGATTTTAACCTCTTTATTCCAAGTAAGTCGGATATCACAAGAGGCAATGGAGGCAAATTGTTTGTTCGTTTTTTTTCTAACACTAACTTAAAGCAATTCGTTTGCCATCAGAGTAGTTAACAGATGGAATTCTCTTCCCGACTAACATTAAACTTACAGACAACCTTAACAACTTTAAAAAGCCTCCTTGATGCAGATGTAAGTTTT
>JADBJO010034438.1:5000-13460 GCA_016801955.1 Conus betulinus
GCACTGTGCAATGGAAGGGCAGACCGCACAAAGGAAAGGAAGCGAAGGGAACTGCTTTTCGACCGGGCCTACACCCGGGAAATGCAACTGAACCGCTCCACCGACCGAGCGACCGAGCGATCCAACGGAAATGACGCCCGTAATGGGCGGCGATAGGGGTGGACAGGTCACATCGCCACAATTAGGATTTGTCCACTGAAACGCTATGATTATAATCCATGTGGCCACACGCCAACAATTAGGATTTGGCACTGAAACACTGTGTATAATCCATGTGGTCCACACGTACGCCACAATTAGGATTGATTGGCACTGAAACACCATATAATCCACTTCTGTGTTTTGAGGCCTGCCATGAATTGAAGCCAGCAATTTTAATGATAAACTATACTTGATCGAAAACAACTCCTCGCTGTTATTTCCCTCTTCTTTCGTTCTTTCTTTCTTTCTTTTTTTTTTTTTAAAGGGGGGGGGGGGGGGGGGTGTCAACGGTGAAATCACAAATAATCTTCAAATACGTGACCTTCCCCTAGTTGGATTTTGGTTCTGACTCCCATTCCCATACAGTTCTACGAACGAGACTATAAACCGAGGTTCCGGTGTGAACGCACGCATAACATCTTGCACATACACGTAAAATCCCATCACCAACTTTCGGAAGAGAGGCCAGTTTGGCCGTTGGTATGGATGACACGTTACATATAGCATGCACCCTGCATGAGAAATGGAAAGAATGAAGGAAGTAAGGAAATTGAGGTAAACGATACTGACTGGATGACACGGGAGACGACTGAATGAAGCGCCAGCTGGCAGCTCTTCCGTCGCCCTCTACCCAGGTAGGCAGCCTGTTGTGTAAACCCTGCAGAAAATAAAGAAAAGAAACTAATAACTTTGACTCCTTCAAACGCTTCTCCTGAAAACCCACATCTTCCAGAAAGTTTACAATTAGTTCATTTCACTGTCAATCTATGGGCACGTGTGTGGTGTGTGTGTGTGTGGTGTGTGTGTGTGTGTGTGTTGTGTGTGTGTGTGTGGTGTGTGTGTGTGTGTGTGGTCTGTGTGGATGTGTGGGGTGTGTGGGTGTGTTGTTTGTGTGTGGTGTGTGTGTGCGGGTGGTGTGTGTGGAAGAGTGGGCGTGTGTGCGTGTGTGTGTGGCGATTGGTGTGTGTGTGTGTGTGCGTTGTCTGTTATTGCTTTAATTGTTTTATATATGGAATTTGTGATGGGCCCCAGCGCCCGCGTGCTCTGTTAACAGAGAAGTGTGCTCATAATAATGTTCATTATTATTAGTTTATCATCATCATCATCATAATCATCATTATCATTATCATTATTATTATTATTAAGTTCAATGAACAAACTAACTCTCTCTCTCGGCGCTCTGTCTGTCTGTCTGTCGTCGGTCTGTCTGTCTCTCTCTTTCTCTCTCTCTCTCTCTCTCTCTCTCTCTCTCTCTCTCTATCTCTCTCTCTCTCTCTCTCTCTCTCTTTCATTCGTTTACTCGTGTTTAAGTGTCTGTGTGTGTATACGCTGAAGTCCACTTACAAGTCGTTAGAAAAAAATAAATCACACAACCTTTAAAATACACCTTTTCAGGAAAAAAGAGAGAGAGAGAAACCACTGGAAATTCTGTTTTGAAAAGAAAATTTTCTTCTGTAAAATCTTAGATCAGATGAAAAAAAAAATGCTGATCGCTTCATAAATTCAAGGTCACATCAGGTGGGACGGACAATCTTAGAACAAGTTTGTTTTTTTCCATGGAGTCTGCTGTCAAATGTTTTATGTCTCACATCATGCAAGTCCAGACGCTCTAAAGGAACATGTTTGACTGTGAGTGGTACATGACATGGAATGCACCACGGAGCTTCTTCACCTTTTCAAAAGAGAAGAACGGCTGCCCATCAACGGAAGGTCGTGACCATTGCCTCACCTTGTCTCATCTTGCCTTGCCCGCCTTGCCCTGCCTTGCCCTGCCTTGCCCTGCCTTGACCATTGCCTTGACCATTGCCTTGACCCATTGCCTAGTCTCGCGCCTTACCCATTGCCTTGACATTGCTTCGCCTAGTCTCGCCTTGCCCATTGCCTTGAAATTGCCTTGCCTTGATCATTGCCTTGTCTTGCCTTGACCATTGCCTTGCCTTGACCGTTGCCTTGCCCTTGAACATTGCCTTGTCTTACCTTGCTCGTTGCCTTGACATTGCCTTGCCTTGACCCTTGCCTTGCCTTGCCCATTCCCCTGACGTTTGCCTTGCCTTGCCTTGTCTTGTCGTCTTGCCCACTGCCTTGCGTTTGCCCATTGCCTTGTCATTGTCTTGCGTTGACCATTGCTTTGTCTTGCACTTGACCATTGTCTTGTCTCGTCTTGCCTTTGACCAATGCTTTGTCTTGTCTTGCCTTGACCATTGCCTGTTTGTCTTTGTCTTGCCTTGACCATTCCATTGCCTTTTCTTGCCCATTGCCTGTGACATTGCCTTGTCTTGTTTTGACCATTGTCTTGCCTTGACCAATGCCTTGCCTTGACCATTGCCTTGCCTTGTCTGGACCTTTTCCTTGCCTTGTCCACATGCCTTGACCATTGCCTTAACCATTGCTTTGCCTTGACCTTTTGCCTTGCCTTGCCTTGACCATTGCCTCGCCTTGCCTTGACCATTGCCTTGCCTTTTGCTTTGCCTTGCCTTGACCATTGCCTTGCCTTAACTTTTGTCTTGCCTTGCCTTGCCTTAATCATTGCCTTGCCTTTGCTTTTGCTTTGCCTTGCTTGACCATTGCCTTGCCTTAACGTTTTGTCTTGCCTTGCCTTGACCATTGCCTTGCCTTGCCTTGACCTCGCCTTCGCCTTACCTTGCCTTGACCATTTGTCTTGCCTTGCCTTGCCTTGACCTTCGCCTTGCCTTGACGTTTGCCTTGCCTTGCCTTGACCATTGCCTTGCCTTGACAGTTGCCCTGCCTTGCCTTGACCAATGCCTTGCCTTGACCATTGTCTTGCCTTGCCTAGCTGCCGTCCCTGTGGTCCAGCGGTCGGCGAGTCTTGAACTCTCCAAGCTTTCCGATCTTGCCGTCATAGACGGTCGGCAAGTCGGGTCCCATTGCTCTCTGTGTCCATGCTTTGACGTCATCTGTCAGTCTGTGCCATTCCTCCCTGTGTCCATGCTTTGACGTCATGTGTCAGTCTGTGCCATTACCCTGTGTGTCCATGCTTTGACGTCATGTGTCAGTCTGTGCCATTACTCCCTGTGTCCATGCTTTGACGTCATGTGTCAGTCTGTGCCATTACTCCATGTGTCCATGTTTTGACGTCATCTGTCAGTCTGTGCCATTAGTCCCTGTGTCCATGCTTTGACGTCATCTGTCCAGTCCACAGTCTTCTATGACGTCCTCTCGCTCTTTTGCCCTCCACGGTTCCAGTGAAGATGTTCTTTGGAAGCGAGTTGTGCCTCATGATATGTCCAAAATATGCAGGCTTTGTGGGTTCTTTCTTCTTTGGAAGCGAGTTGTGCCTCATATGTCCCAAATATGCAGGCTTTGTGGTTCTTCTTTGGAAGCGAGTTGTGCCTCATGATATGTCCAAATGTGCAGCCTTTGTGGATCTTCTTCGGAAGTGAGTTGTGCCTCATGATATGTCCAAAATATGCAGCCTTTGTGGATCTTCTTCGGAAGTGAGTTGTGCCTCATGATATGTCCAAAATATGCAGCCTTTGTGGATCTTCTTCGGAAGCGAGTTGTGCCTCATGATATGTCCAAAATATGCAGGCTTTGTGGATCTTCTTCGGAAGTGAGTTGTGCCTCATATGTCCAAAATATGCAGCCTTTGTGGATCTTCTTCGGAAGCGAGTTGTGCCTCATGATATGTCCAGAATGTGCAGCCTTTGTGGATCTTCTTCGGAAGTGAGTTGTGCCTCATGATATGTCCAAAATGTGCAGCCTTTGTGGATCTTCTTCGGAAGTGAGTTGTGCCTCATGATATGTCCAAAATGTGCAGCCTTTGTGGATCTTCTTCGGAAGCGAGTTGTGCCTCATGAGTGCCAAAATATGCAGCCTTTGTGGATCTGACTTGCTGCATTTAGCTCTCTTTCCATACCTACATCTTTCCAGCACCTCTGTATTGGTAACTTTTGTCTGTTCAACGTACTCTGCCCAGACGATGGAATCTCCACATTTTGGATGCTTCTATTTTCTGTTCGTGTCTTTGTGCTCTCCGCTGCTGTTGTGAGTCGTGGACAATGTACCACCGACACATCCAACAACTCGAACAGTTCCATTAACGATGCTTGCGCAAGATCTGCAACATCAAATGGCAAGACAGAGTGTCCAACCTACAGGTTCCGAAGAAGCGTGGCTACCCAGCGTTGAGTGTATACTCATCAACAGCCAGCTCCGATGGACAGGACACGTTGTCCGCATGGAGAGACAGCAGAATTCCAAAGATGCTGCTGTATGGACAACTGAAGGAAGGACAACGTGATTAAGGAAGGCCTCTCAAGAGCAAAGACACCTTGAAGGCCAGCCTCAGAAGCTGCAACACCGACACTGCTTCCTGGGAAGATGTTGCCCTTGACAGAACACAGTGGAAGCACCACGGTGTACCCAGGGCACAAAGACATTTGAGCGCCACAGAGCAGTCGCCATCCAGGTAAAGGGGAATCGGAGAAAAACGGGGCCCATCCTTGCAGGACTCCATTCCATGCAGTGTTTGTGGAAGACTTTGTGCCTCAAGAATTGGTCTTCATTCCCACATGAGGACCCGTATCAGCAGATGACCTGCCTGCCTACTCATCCGTCGGACACGACGGGAGAATCCCTCATCATTTTCTTTTCCGTGTCTTGGCTCCATGCAATATGATTGCATAGATGTAACACTTCATTAGTCTCAGCTTTAACTGGAGCGTTATGTCTCTGCTCCGTGCAATCATATGATGCAAAGATGTAACACGTCATTAGTCTCTGCTCCATGCAATATGATTGCAAAGATGGAACACACATCATTAGTCTCTGCTCCATGCAATATGATTGCACAGATGTAACACTTCATTAGACTCTGCTCCATGCAGTATGATTGAAAGATGTAACACTTCATTAGTCTCAGCTTTAACTGGAGCGTTATGTCTCTGCTCCATGCAATATGATTGCAAAGATGTAACACGTCATTAGTCTCTGCTCCATGCAATATGATTGCACAGATGTAACACTTTCATTAGTCTCTCTGCTCCATGCAATATGATTGCACAGATGTAACACTTCATTAGTCTCTGCTCCAAGCAACATGATTGAAAGATGTAACACTTCATTAGTCTCTCAGCTTTAGCTGGAGCGTGATGCCTCTGGAGTTCAGTTCATTTGAACACGATGTTGCCTTTGCTTCACTGATCTTGGGGAGTGACTCCGGGCTGGCATCATCCATCTTGATGTATGGTCTGACCGAGGTTTCTCAACTTTTCAACTGCTTCCAGAGCTCGGTGCCATTGCGTGCTGATAAAACCAACTTGGTTCCTGCCAACTGCATCTCTCCTAGACATCGATGGCGTCGTTTTTTTCAGTCATTGAGCGCGACGTACGCTGCTGGGGATACCCGTGGGAATGGCGAATGTCGATACTGTAGACATGCCAGAAATTTCAGCAATAGGCAGCAGAAGAATCTGCCCCGTCTGTGCGCGTGAAGGTGTCTCAAGAATAAAATCTTTGTCAACAGTTTTTTTTTTTTTTTCAACTTTTTATTAACAGGTCTCGGACAGAGACATGCGATGTACTTCTCTCATCAGTCTGAAAGAGATATCAAGATAGAAAGAGGGAGGGAGGGAGAGGGGGTAAAAGCAGGAGGGGGTAGGAGACAGAGAGAGAGAGAGAGAGAGAGAGAGAGAGAGAGAGAGAGAGAGAGGAGAGAGAGAGAGAGAGAGAGAGAGAGATGTATTGATCAAAAAACCTTTCATCTGAAGCGGTTTTCGCAATGGGGGAATAAAATGGATTCTTGGAGGGAATTCTACAGAACTGCCTGAGATGCAGAGCATTTCTCTCATGTATGTATATATGTATGTATGTATGTATGTATGTATGTATGTATGTACGTATGTATGTGTGTATATATATTATATATATATTACGTATATTATATATGATATATATATATATATCAATCAAGTCATATACCCATAGAAAGAGAGACTTATAGACAAACAGACAGATAGACAGACAATCTGGGAGTATCAAAGCTCTTTTGAAAGAGCAGACAGACAGCAGACAGAACACACAAACACACCACACACACACACACACACACACACACACACACACACACACACACACACACACAAACACCACACCCACACATACACACACACACACACTCACTCACTCACAGATACATACATATATGTTACATACACACGCACGGATACACCACACACACACACACCCACACACACACACACACACACACACACACACACACACACACACACGTGCTCGCGCGCGCACGCGCACGCAAGCATGCACGGACACAACGCACGCACGCACGCACGCACGCACGCACGCACGCATACACACAAACAACACGCACACACAGACACACACACAGACACACAGACACACAGACACACACAACACACAACACACACACACACACACACACACACACACACACACACACACACCAGATGCAAACCATCGTTTAAAAAAAATAGCAACAGATAGCATAAGAGAGAAAGAGAGAGAGAGAGTGAGGGAGAGAGAGAGAGAGAGAGAGTGAGAATGAGAGAGAGAGAGAGAGAGAGAGAGAGAGCAAAGTGACAGGGAGAGGAATGGGGGGGGGGAGAGGAGTGAGTGTGTGTGTGTGTGTGTGTGTGGTGTGTGTGTGTGTGTTGTGTTTGTGTGTGTGTGTTGTGTTGTGTGGTGTGTGTGTGTGTGTGTGTGTGTGTGTGTGTGTGTGTTGTGTTGTGTGGTGTGGTATGGTGTGGTGTGGTGTGTGTATGTGTGTGTGTGTGGTTGTGTGTGTGTGTGTGTTGTGTGTGTGTGTGGCGTTGTGCGTGCGTGCGCGCGCGTGCGAGCGCGAGTAGGCATTGTGTTTGTGTGTTTGTTTGTTTGTTTGTGTGTGTGTGTGTGTGTGTGTGTGTGTGTGTGTGTGTGTGTGTGTGTGGTGTGTGTGTGTGTGTGTGCGTGTGTGTGTATGTGCGCGCGCTCGAGCGCGCGCGCGCGCGCGCGCATCATCAGTGCTTATCTATATTACTCGTAAGTAAAGAATTCTTGTCTTGTCTTCTCTTGTGTGCGAGGGAGAGAGAGAGAGGAAAGAGGATCATTCTGGAAGGCATTGTGGGGGGGGGGGTGGGGGGGGGGTGGGGGGGTGGGGGCGGGGGGGAGGGGGGGGGGGGGAGAGCAAAGTTTTTTAAAGAGTTTTAAAAGAAGATTGATCGCTTTGAACACGAGAAACGTCTATGCGGTTACCAAAGAAACAAAAAAAGAAATAAAAAAAGTATGTACATATAAAAGAAAGAAAGAAATAAGGAGTTGAAAGAAGAAGGAAAAAAAAAACCAGAAAAAGGGAGGAGGGAAGATGAGAGAGGGAGAGGTGAGGAAAATGGGCGGGGTGAAAAAAAGAAAACTGAATTCTTTTTTTTTTTTTTTTCAAAATTCCGCCAACAGATATTAAAAAATGGACAGAAGCAGCTGCTATTGCAGAAAAAGATCGTCCCTTCACTCACGGAGCTACCTCCCCCTCCTCTCTTCCCTGCCCGTCCCTCGCCCCCTCATCCTACCTCCTCTCCGACAGACTCACGACATCCCCTGAGGTGCAAAACGCTTCTTTTCAGGACCACCCAAAGCCGATCGCTCATTCTCTGGCTGCCCTTGCAACGCCTGTTGTTAGTACCCATAGACAGGAAGGAAAGAAAGGTACCGGCGAGTAGAAGGGGGGGGGGACGGGGAAGGAGAAGTGGGTGAGCGGAATGAGAGGGAGGTGGCAAGGTCGGGGGTCATTGTTTCCCTCGAAGTACCAGGGCGCTGTTCGTCTGCACCTGCAAGGACAAATGTGTTTGTGTGTGGGTGTGTGTGTGTGTGGGGGGGGGGGGCGGGGCGAGGAGGGGGGAGGGCGGGGGGGTGTTGCTTGCAGCGTGGCTGGGTGTATGTGGCGGGGGGGGGTGGGTGGTGTTTGTGTGTGTGTGTGTGGGTGTGGGTGTGTAAGAGTGTGTGTGTGTGTGTGTGGGTGTGTGGTGTGTGGGGTGTGTGTGTATGTGTGTGTGTGGTGTGGGTGTGTTTGTGTGTGTGGGTGTGTGAGGTGGTGTTGATGTTGTGTTGTGTGGGTGTGTGTGTGTGTGTTGTGTTCGGTCAAGCTCAACTTCTTTGCACTCCATCAGGACAGAAGATGTTTAGCTTCGTCAAGGACGCGAGGGCGATTAGTTGGTTTTTTGTTTGTTGTTGTTTTTCGCTTTGTTTTTGTTTTTGTTTTGGTTTTTGTTAATCTTCAGAAGTGTTTGA
>JADBJO010034439.1:0-13460 GCA_016801955.1 Conus betulinus
CCATCTCACCAAGACTCGTCGCGTGCACGTCACGGTCAACGAAGACGTTGGGTAGCCGTTCCTGGTCCTGTAGGTGGGCTCTGAATCTATGCTGAAAACGGTTCATTTACAACATCGCAACCATTTTGTTTTTTTTCCTTTTAGAAAGGCCATGGCAAATTGCCAGCGTGTGAAAAAAACGTCCTTTTTTATAATTTATAACTCTTCAAAGGCCATAAAAATATATCATTTTTTTCCCAATCTCACAAATGATAGTGAATGAACACTGATAATTCTGGGCTGCCTATCCATGACCACTAAATGGTTCCCAAAAGCCTTGCCAAATTTATTTTAAGTGGTATAAAGCCTAAATGATGTTCAATATTAGTTCCCCTAGGAATACAAATGGTTCTTGAAAAAACGTTTGAAAAGGGAATGATTTTTTTAACCTGGTAATGGTCTTTATCTGTGCCCCTCTGTGACAGTGTGGTGTGTGTGTTTGTGTGTGTGTGTGTGTGTGTTGTTTGTGTTTTCATTTCATTGCTTTTTCTTTTATGATTTAAATTTGAATTGTACTCACTAAGCATGTTCAAAAGTCAACGGGGATCTGTATTACTCAGCTCGTATAATTATTCACCTGCTTTAGTATCAAATTATCTACTAAGCTTAAAAAAACCGGAGAAATGGATATAATAAATGATGACGATCTTGCCAAGAATTTTACTATGCAAAACCATTACTTTCTTTTTTCCCGCCAAGATAGCCGTCCTGATAAGCTGAAGCACGGTAAAACATCATCATACTGTAATTCCCAGTCACTTGCATTATTGCCTAAACCCAACCACATACAACACCTCTCAGATTGAAGGTCCACAGAAAAAATCCAAGAATGGAAAACGGATTTACAAATCATCACGTAACTTTCCCTGGTTTCCAATATGGCTTCAATTATATTCATGCAAAAATATTTCCTTCCTCCCTATCGAAATAAAATTATGATGCCTGATTACTTTTTATTAGATACAGACTTTTACAAGACTTTTGGTGGATGATATGATAATATTGGGATATTTTTTCAAAACTGGTTTATTAATGAGAAAGGGCAGCAAAAAATCACGGTCAATGCTCCTTAACTTTTGAGAAAAAAAACATCAAAATAACATGTAGTGTCACAAACTAGAAAGCCTCAATGAACTTATCCGCATCTTATTGGTTACCTCTCCATTTCACCAGATCACCACAGAGCGAAAACAGCGGATCAAAAAGATAGAAATGAACCACGAAGAGACGAGGAGGGAGGGAAACAGTGGGATAGGACTGGAAAACAACCTAGTAAAAGAGATAGGGAAAAAAAAAAAAAAAAAAGGGGAGGAAGAAATGCAAAACAATCGAGACAAGCGGCACCGGGAAAGGTGAGTGGGACAGAAAAAAAGGGGCAAATGAAGAGCGGGAGGGGAAAATAAGAATGGAAAATCGACGGGGGGGGGGGTGGGGACCGCGGCCAACAAAAAAAACACAGGAGGAACCAAAAAATATGATGAATAATCACCACAATCAAAGAAAACAGAAATGAAGCATAACACAATAGACATCCCAGGGGTAATAAAAACAAGTCTGTTAAAAGCAAATTCACGAAACACACAAAGTACTAAAAAAATAGAATACAATCAATACAAATGCAAATGTCTGTAAAAGAATAATCCGGAGTCATACCACATCCAATTCTGAAAACATCAAACAGATAAAATGATAAAGGAAAACATCGAACGACAGAAAAAACACTATCAAGCTTGAATGTGTAACAGGTGGCAGATCACGAGGACGGGGACTCTGAAACAATAAACACAATCTTTGAATCTCACCACCTGAAACAAGAAACGAAAATGGGATGATCAACACCAACAAAAAAGTGAACAATACCTGGCAATCATCTCAACAAATCAAAGAATCACCTCGCGTGCTCAATCAATTTAAACAAAAAACAAAAAAAAAAGGAAAACAAAAATGCGAATAATCCCCCCCCCCCAAAGCCATCTCTCACTGAACACATACCAATGGACACAAAAATGGAAGAAATATAAATATAAAACATGGTAGTTGGAGGGGAGCAAACAGCCATGTAAAGTCCAGTCTCCTCATCTGACACTTATCATTGCATCAACAAAAACGAAAACAGGTCCACGTCTCTAAATAATCCCGAGAAACCCAGGCAACACAACTGCATGATGAACTGAACCATCCTTTGACAATTGCGGTCCACAACTACACATGAAGGACCCGAAGCATAATAAAATCTTTAAAGTTTCAATGAAACACATTCCACCTCCCATCCTCCCCCCGTAAACTATCAATAACAGAACCAATAAAGTATGTCCGTTTTTTGATTTAATCGCCTTAACCTTTAACCACTGACAACCACTCCACTACTCTACCATTGGCATTGCCAGTTAACGCCTATTTGCCTATCGAGGGAGTTGACCCAACATTCCTTGTTACCCATACCCCATGGACTCTATTTTCGGCGGGAAGCTTTGAGCACTACAGACCCACCACAGCCTCTGAAAACATCCTGCAAAAAGCAAAAGTGGCCACCATTTTCAAATTCCCCCGCTCCTCCCTCGACTCAAACCCTCAAAAACAAAAAAAGCTCACAGTTCTTCAAAGTCTTGCATGTCCTGTGTGCTATGAGAGTAACAATTACACGACGGTCCCATTTATCAACACACCACTGTGGGTCACCTGCCTGGTTGCCTAGGCCCCCCCAAGTCAACTACATACTGCTGGCTCAAGAGGTCGTACCCCTTGCCGGCTGGTGTCGCTTTTGCTATCCTCCCCGTACCCACCTTTCACACTGGGTCAGATTGATCAGAACTGGTGAACCAGCATCATCTCTTGCACTGTTGTGATGATTGTTAGGCCGCCATCCATCTCTCTGGAAAAAAGGGAAAAGCTAGGGAAAAAAAAATTTGAGGAAATGCGGTGATGTCCCCGGGCCCACCGGGGCATCTCTCTTCCTTTCCCGCGCCAGCCTGAATGGTCGTGTACGCGGGGTATGGATAGTTGGGAGATGAGGGGTGCAACGGAAAATCTCCTCTCTTGTTTGTTCAACATCATTCGTAACTGTACCCCATCTCCTTATAAACCAGTCCATTGTAAATTTTATGCATATGAATAACTGCACAGGAAATCACCACAACTCATGGACAAAATAAACTAACACACTTGTAAACTTGTGAACTGACTGAAGATGTTCAGACTGAAGCCATTAATTATGTCAGTTGCGGCTCATGACAAATACCAAAAACAAAATAAGCATCTAGCCATCAGACTAATTCAGATACGGGCACTAGACACTGGGGCGCACATCAGACTAATTAAGCTACTTATTAACTGTGTGTATTTCCAGCTTTGGTGCCATTTCAGAGAACAAACACTGGAAAACCTGACATCTGTATTTTCTGGCCACCCCATCCAGGGTTCAGCAATGAGGAAGATGGGACTCCTCATTGTATGCCTGAAAACTAGAAAAATCATGCAACAAGATGAATCATTAGAAAATTCGTTCATCTTTCCATTGACAATGTGGTCCTCGAAGTCACGATAGACCTTAACTGTTCAATGTTTGTTCCCTCATTCCACCTCCCACTCCTCCATACCCTCCATCCTCATTAACCTCTGTTTCGTCCTTTAAATCTCTCTTCGAGCTTTCACCCCAGGCACCTCTTGACTGACCTCTTGACTGTCCTGGTTCTCACCCATGAGCGATGAATAACCCCGTGGCAAGCCGGCGCGGCTGCACACCCGGTCGCATATTGCTATCTGTTAACCCCATCTCCTCCACCTTTTAAAGGAGTGAAGACGCCTTCCGTGGTGCAATCTGCCATTGTCATGTTCCACTCAACTCCCAATGAACCCTGTCCCTTTTAGCTGTTGGCGGGGGGACTCCCTTTGCACCAAAACCAAAAACAACACCCTATGTGAGACACAAACCATCTTTGCAGCAATATTCCCATGACAAACAACCCTTGTTTCAGCCCCAGCAGCATGGTCCCCCGCCGGACACGATCTTTGCGAGCGTCGTGGAAAGAGAGGAACATTTTTTCATGTTCCAGCTGATATAGTACGGACAGTGGATTTTTACAGTGGGAAACATTTTTAATTTTTAAAAAAACAAACCGGTTGGTTGGAGGTGGGAGACGATGGATGCTGCAAACGAATTGTTGAATGACTTGTGCGTCTTGACTGTTCACAAACATGGGGACAGCCCTGGTCTCTCCGGCCCTGATTATTGGCCCTTTGCGGTCGGCCTGGGCCTATAAGCAACATTATCTTATATCTTATCCTGGTGGCACTGTCCTGCAGTGGTTCTGACAGAATTAACGTTTCCAGAATGTTAAGGCCCCTCGCAGTCCACGTGCTCATCTGTTTGATGCCCGATTTTACAGAATGTTCACGCATTACGCATGCGTCTGGCGGGGCAGAGCACCATTCACTTGGCTCATTGATAAACGCACTGCAATAAAGTGTTTTGCTTCTTTTGAATGAATCTCATCTCATGCACGAAACTGCTCCTCAACAACCTCTTTCTTATGATTTGTTGTGTTAGACTGGAAACCTTGGGAACAGTATGTTTTTTTTTTTCATGTTTACTTTCGCACTAAAATATTGGATTCGACTATTCCCATGTCACATAGCAGGACAATCTACTAGTTCTAAAATTTGACAAATTAGAACAGACCCCCCCCCCCCCCCCCCCCCCCCCCCCCAACGCCCCTAAATAACACCCAACCCCCCCAACACCTGCCCCCCCGTGGCCCCCCAAGACCCCCCCCCCCCCATGCAAGCAACCATAAAAAAAACGATAAAAAAACACCAACTATAACACACCGTGTAACCTCTGCTCCCCTTATGTAGATGCTGTCGCGAGAGAGTGACCCTCTTGTGAGCTTGGTACTAGGGTGGGGTGTATCGTCAGTCTCCCCAGAGTGATCTACTGAAGAAGCACACACACCACACACCACACACACACACACACACACACACACACACACACAACACACACACACACACCACACACACACCTGTGTGTGAACCTTGATGTCTGACGGTGGTGGGAGAGTCCCCCGTGGTGTACCAGCCCAGAAAATCCATTTCACTGAACACCTGTTTAACTGCAACACACAGCCTTCACACATGATGGACCACCGCGTCTGGCACAGCCATACCTACCACAGGCACAGTCTGACTGAGGCTGCTTCACACGATCCATCTCCTTTTTCCTAGAAAACGTGAGGCGATTGACTGTCCATAACACAACTAATTCCACTCATCAATGCTAAGCATAACCAGATAGGCAGTTTCTCTTTCCTTCACACTCTGAAGCAGTAGTACGCTACAGGGTCACCCTTTCAAAACAGATGCCAAGTACAATGCTGGCCTTCTTTCCTCTGTTATTGAGGCAGGGCTACTGCAGTGTCATGCAGTATTAGTATATTTGGTTTGTTTAGGCAGAATACCATTATAACCAGATCATCTCGGTAGCCTGAAGCATCGACCAAAAGCTGGACATACAAAAATACTGACTCTCATTCTCTTAGGGCTAAAATGCCTACCGAACAAAAATACATACAACAGAAAAATTAGAAAACACATACACCACCGCGTTTTTATAATCTAATCAACAGGTTCTAACTTTGTCATTTCCATCTCCAGCTCTCTTCTCCTGTCCTCTTTCAAGTATCTGTCACCTTAACAACCAATACAACAACCCAACAGTTCCACATATTAAAGGTCTCCTGTAAGATCAGGAAAATATGAGAGTTAGGAAAAAGTTTCTTACACTGTCCTTCTTCCTCTCTTTTGTTTGATAGTAGCTCCCATGTTGACCACATTAGTATGTTGCCCGTCAATGACGTCAACACACCAGCTCAAAGGAGTTCAATCACCTCAATCTTTCCTCCCTTTCTCTTGGCCTATCAGAGCTCCCAGAACTGAATGTTTTACACACAACACACACACGGACACACACACACACACAATACAACACATTTGTATACACACAGGACTCACGTAAAATGAAGACACACACACACATACACACAGACTCACACGCTCACACACACACACACAAACACACACAACAACACACACACACATATATATATACACACACACAAACAGGCAGGCACATGTGGCACACGGTGTAAATATGCAATACATAGTAGAACAATCCTGACACTCTTGTGAAGTGAAAATAAGCAGGGGGGGGTTTTCTATTTTGCATTTCAATGAAAACAGAATGCCTATTACCTCATAATCTTCAATTCAAAAAAGTTCTGCAGATAATTTGAATGCGGCACAGCTGGAAGTAATTGAAGCACAGAATTTTCAAGTCTGAAGCATTTGGGTGTCACATTAATTTTTGTGTTACATAATCACATTTAATGTGTTTAACATAAATCATTTAATGTGTTACAAGCATTTTTGTGTTACATAAATCAAACCTTTAATGATTTATCATCAGTTTCTGGTGCAATTTTGACTTCTTTTTTTTTTAAAGGAAGACGGAGGTACACTCCTGAAAAGATGCAACTGTAACATTGCATTGTTTGTCACGGCATGCTCGAATGAGCAAAGGGTCCATAAGTCAAGTTGATCATTCAATATCCTTATCAGAATGCATATTTTGGGGCGTTCCCCTTGTAGTATGACTAATAACTCCATAATTAACAACAATAAATAATTATAATATGAATGTTGGTCTTGTGTGTGCACTGTCATTTCAAAATTACTTGACTAACCTGCCCATCTGGTAAAAAAAAAAAAAATCCTTTGGTTTCAGAGGGGAAGAGCTGACACTCGATCTGTTTTCTGTTTCTTTATCCTTTGCTTACTGTAGCTTGTGTGTGTATTGTGTCTCTGAGTGAGTTAGGGTGAGTGAAGGGTGAGTGACGTGAATGACTGGGTCAGTATGAGTGAGTGACTCCGTGACAGTGAGTGGGTGCGGTGTGTGTGTGTGAATGTGCTTGTGTGGTGGTGTGTGTGTGTGTGTGTGTGTGTGTGTGTGTGTGTGTGGTGTGTTGTGTGACGTGTGTGTGCAGTGTGCCGTGTGTGCATGGTGCCGCCTGCCTGCAAGCATGCATGCGTGTCTGTCCTGTATTGTCATGTGCTGTTTGTGCTCTCTGTGGTCAAAAGAACCACTGCCATACATGAGTAAGTACCATGTTCTGGTGGTGGTATCTCCCTACTCTCAGTAAGAGTTCTGAAAACATCACTATGCACTGTAAGCATGCGTATCATGCCACAAAACAGTTTCTTTACTTGTATTCATTGAACATTTTTTATTTATTCCATATATATGTAGTTTTGTTTAAAAATCTATTTTACTTAAAAAGTAACCACAATCTCCTTACTTCAATATTTCTAGTAGCAGTAAATGATATGCGCTATGGGTTTGATTCTCTCATCAGTGTCTAAATTCTAACGCAAGAGCCAAACTTCTTTCACTTCATTAATTTTATATGTGCAGGAGGGGCCAGAGAAAGGGGAGAAGGGAAGTACTATTTCTGTCTTCTTGTCTTCCGAAAATTACTAACAATGGTAAGGTGCATGTCTGCAGATCTTTTAAAAGTCTAAGTTTTCCATTGAGCCAAAACGTGGACTAGCTTTTTTAAAAGTCTAAGTTTGCATTGAGCCAAAAACATGTGACTAGCTGTTTTAAAAGTCTAAGTTTGCATTGAGCCAAAACGTTGACTAGCTGTTTTAAAAGTCTAAGTTTGCATTGAGCCAAAACGTGACTACTGTTTTGAAAAGCTAAGTTTGCATTTAAAACGTCTAAGTTTTAAAAGTCTAATTGCATTGAGCCCAAAACGTGACTAGCGTGTTTTAAAAGTCTAAGTTTGCATTGAGCCAAAAAACGTGACTAGCTGTTTTAAAAGTCTAAGTTTGGCATTGAGCCAAAACGTGACTAGCTGTCTTAGGCAAACAAGTTTTGCATTGAGCCAAAATCTGACTATGTTAGCCAAACAAATAAAAGAGAACTGAAACATATACATATTACATCAGCCTTCCTCCTGTTCAAGATTTCACTGCATTTCTGTAAATTTCATCATGTGTCTCACACAACAAAGACAGGTATTCTCTGCTGGGATTCATTCTGAGAAAAACCAAGATTGGGGGTAGGCTGGTGTTGTGTGCATGAGTGTGATGAGTCAGTGTGCGTTGTGTGTGTTGGGGGGGGGGGGGGGTACGCTATGTGTGTGTGTGTGGTGGGGGGGGGGGGGGTATGTTGTGGGGGTTTTTGTGGGGCGAAGGGCAGGAAAATAAGGGGAAGTTAGGTAGTTCAGATGGGAAAGGCCCAAGATGAAGCTGTGAAAGTGAAAAAAGATGAGGGAAATGTGCACAAGGCCAGTTTTGTCACTGGGACAAGCCCTTTCACAAACAATGTCAAAAAGTAAAAACTGGCAGCCCAATGGACAAACAGAGAGAGCATTTTCCACTTGCCCACCCCGTTCAGTTGTCTCAGGGTATTTTGAGCAATGATATGGATAGGGAGCTAGAGTGAGCAGCACAGGTGCAGTGCTAATGACGTGTGTGGAAGGAAGATAAGACAGCAAAACTTGCTAAATGAATAAAATTATCAAAAGGTTGATCAAGTTACCATAACCACATTGCTTTTTTTTTTTTTTTTTTTTTTTTGTTGTTGTTGTCTTTTTGCAACAGTGCTTGAAAATGAGTGTGGGTACTGAACAAGAGTGTCACAACAAACAAACCAATGAGGAAAAATTCTTCATTTGTCACTGGTACAGAAGTTGATCAAAAGAAATTAGTGTACCTGTGTGCCCCTTATCAATGAATACATGTGCAAGGTCACAACAATGGATACTGACAACAATGTAGGCCTGGAGGTACATAACTTTCATGGTTTCAAAGTGGAAGCTAAAGTCATTATCCTTGTTCCAATTTGGCAGTGGCTACAACTACAAATGTGGCACTCTGCCCCTAGTCCAGAGGCTAGGGATACTGCTATCAAGCTGCAAATGTAGCTTCTTCAAGTTGTCTATGTGATAAAACCCAAACCAAAGCAAAACAAACAAAAGAAACAAAAGGAAAGAAAAAGGAAGAAAGGAAAAGTTAAAAACAATAAAAAAAAAAAACATTTCAGGATCAAAGGAAAATATCAATTTTTTAAAATGTTTTTGACTGTTGTTTTCAATAGGTCAAGGTTATAGAACAACTTAAAACTAAGAAAATTATGTAAAATTATAGCTGTAGCTTAATTAGGAGCGAAGTTATGATTTTTTTTAATATTTAATTTTTTTACGACAGTCAGAATTCCCCATAAGGGCCATGTTTGGAGGCCTGTAACTCGGCCATTTGGCAAGTGACATGTCTGAAACTATGGGTGATTGATGATGTCAACTACTTGTGTATATACACTGAATTTTTTTCAGACCTGAGGCTCTTGCAGAGTCCGACTACCACACTCCTAAAAATGCCAAAATCTTCATTTTGACTTTTTTTTCCTTCCATATCGGCAACCAAACAAGTTATAAAATGACACATCCCTGCTTTCAATTGACATACAACAAGCATGTAACTTATATCAAAATGATCAGGATTACAAGATCTATCCAATAAGAAAGACATTCAAGCATGTCAGCACAATTGTACACCCCCATACCACCACCTTCACCCCCCCACCCCCACCCTTTTACCTAACTTCTTGTGTGCCATGTAAACATTACGTATACAAATTAAATATCTCTGCTTGGCATGATCTTATGAAAACATATGATTGACATTTGTACCAAAAGTAATGCTCAGAAGATTAAAAAGCAAGAAACTTTGCCTACCCCCCCCCCCCCCCCCCCCCCTCCCCCCTCGCTCCTCTCCCCCCCCCCCTTTCCTCCCCTCCACCCTAATTCTCCAGTGCCTATGCTTTCCATATATTAGTGAAACTTATATATATGATTGCCAAGAAATACTGAATATAACAATGCCATTACAAAATAAATACACTCATCCCTTGAGTTTTTTACCCTGGCCCCATACCCCCTTGCCAGCAGGAACTGAATGGACAAACTTAACGGTTTACTTAATTGTAGTTGAAAGCCTGAAGAATTGCTCCTCTTTCTAATTGGCATACATTTTTAGAATTGATAAATATCCCGGACGAGCACAGTGTAGAAAACCAAAGGAAGGATAGGAGTGAGATGTGCATATGCTGGCCAAGGCTTGCAGCTAATCGGTAAACAGCACCAACTTTCAACACATGCTGACACACAATCACCATCAAAAGTACAAAAGACAGTGTATGGAAATGAAAGATGAATAACAGATTTTGTCTGATGTATTTTCATTTTTTGATTATTTTTCAAACATTTGGAGAAAATAACAGTCAAATGTGGGTTAACAGCCACTGCTCTCTTTCTTAGTCATGGAGAGAAAGTTTGTGTAGAACTGGCATTGTTACAGTGTATGTTGACCAGAACAATGCCTGTTGTAGCAGACACTAACTGCACAGTTTGGAGCACCTGAAAAAATAATATAAATTGAGTTAGGGTTTGTTGTCATTAATTGATAAATCATGATGATAGCTATCCATTCCATTCAGTCACACACACACACACACACACACACACACACACACACACACACACACAGACACACACACACACATAACATACATACATTACACCATAACCGCCAATGACAATGGAGTGCATAAGACAAGTGTTTTAGAATCTCAGCTTGATTTATTTTTGATAAAGGAAATACAGGCACAAAATAATATTCTGTACAAAGCTTAAATAAATGTTTTAAGAACTGCCCAAAAACGTGGACAAAACGAATCACAAGACAAAACACATGATTCGTTTTTGTCGTTTTTTTTTGCAGTTCACAAACGTTTTTTTTTTTTTAAAGATTTGTTTAGATTTCCGCCTGCAGTCATCTCACTTTGCAACTAGATCTAATATTCTATACATTTTCCTACTGGAACTGTGTTAGTTTCAGCTGTTCATTCGACATTGGGCCTCAAAAGCGTCGTTGGGCACGGTCACGTGACCTAATAAAATTTGATATTTAAGTCGAACAGGAAAGATCTGGTTAAAAAAAAAATCAAGAAAATAAGCCTTGAAGTCATACAAAACTACACCTGTAACATATCCATGGAATCTAAAGTAGCAGTTTTTAATTTGGTGTAAAATACAAAAACACATACTCCCTCTCATCAGCACGACCCCACCATTACTCCGGTCTGATGTTTCGGTCGTCAAACAAAAACAAGTAATCTTCAAATATATATGACAGTAATATAGTTAAATCGTGATGTAAAACTCGGAAAAAGGTTGCAATTTACCATTCAAAATAGCCGGAACGGCGTGGTTTGAAGACGACTCGTCGATATTCGATAGATTCCGTTTAATATTTACGGGTCGCATGCCGTCTTGTACTTAGCGCCATTTCAATTTTCATGTCGACGTCGAAGCTGCACCACGGCTTGTTTCATAGCTTTGCGCTCCGCGGCATTTGAACGGACAAACTTCAAATTTTTACTCAAATATAGTTTAAACCCTGAAGATTTGCGTGAGTGTAAAAGTATAAATGTCGCTCTTGGTTTTATTCTCGAAAATTTTACATGAAACATTTTAAAACGGTTTTTTTCACTCTGAATTTTCCGTTGAATGCCTACACTTCGCACACGAGACGTTACGGGGATGACTCTTCTTCCTGTTTAGCATGCTATTTTTAGAACTACTAACGGTGCCACCGAGCGCATAGCAGACGACGAAAGGCAGTGATCGGAGCGAGACGCGCGCATGGCGGCCGACGCTGGCGGCTACTCCGTAACAGCGCAAACTTTCAACACACGCTTACACACACTCACCACAAAAATATAAAAGACAATGTATGGAAATGAAAGATAAATAACGGGTTTTGTCAGGCGTACTTTTATTTCTTGATTTATTAATAAATATTTGTAGAAAATCACAGTTGAATGTGGGCCAACAGCACGAGGAACGTTAAAAGCATTTAAATTAAGTCATTAAAGTTCTGCTGCTTTAGAGCAGATATGATACAGATACATATAAAATAATTAATAACACTGATCATATAATCCTGACTCCTTTTTTAAAAGGCATCCAATACCATCTACCAGAGGATCAGACAATAATTTGTACCCTGAACATTCACAACTAAATTTTAAGAAAATACTCATATACTAATAGAGCTGTTTATTCTTGGAATGCACTAATAAATATTTACAAAATCTGCACAAAATCTGCAATCCTTCAAGATCCTCCTCAACAATGATTCTAAAAGTAAAAGAATTACTCAATGTTTGATTTTGACTGAGGCAATATGTAAATGCAGACAATAGCCAGACCAATTGTGTATGTAAAGATGGGACATTAAAAAGACCAAAAGGCTTACCGCAACAAGTCTCCACTACCCATAGGGGGGGGGGGTACTATACCTATGTACCTAATAATACATGCATTATACATTAGGTCACAATGGATACAGCACCTTCCCCCACCCCCCCCCAAAAAAAAAAAAAAAACACTATTAACACACATATCTCAAATGTCTTTTTTCACAATAGTTTTGCACTGGGGACTGAGCAATAACCAAAGCAATATAAAAAAAGCAAGGGGTTATTTACCACACTATCAACATTGTCAGAATTATTTTATAAAAATATTCTTCTCCTTATAAGCTGGGGTTAGTATAGGGCATTCAAATAAAAGATGACGAATTGAGATATTCTCCTGACATATACACGCTATACCTCGTGAATATTTTGTATTCCATGTATTTAACCGTAATTTATGAATTAATCTGGCTAGATACCTTGGACATGATGGCAGAACGAATATTTCTCATTAAGATGTTTCTTCCGCATATTCTTTTCCAATCGCTGGATCAATTCATGCGGAGAAAAATTTACGACTTTGTTGAAGAGCTTTCATAATTGCATATAGCTCTGATGGTATAATTGAAATTCTCTGCCTAGATAGAAAGACTTTTGCACATTTAAGGAGGTATAGTAAATCCATCACCACTGGTCAGGCGTTTCCATTATTGAACCATCTGTAAATATTTTTTAAGTGATTTGGATCCAGTCTTTTCGATATGTCTCATCGAACTTCATTTACTAATAATATTTACATTGTCATCTTTCTTCAAAGTATATATTCATCATCAATTTTTTGCATTGAGATGCTCCATGGGGCCATTTGAGGAACAATAGGAACCTCCAAAATTGCATCAATATCAGCATACTACTCTACATTCTGACATAAGCTCACAATGAAATTTCCTAATTGGCTCTATGTATGAATATAATTTTTAGAGACCGTTTGGGTATTCCCTTATTGGAATCCATAAGAATTTCATCAGTAACAGAGGTTTTTACAGATAGCCTCTTACAACAATATTTGTACACATCCCACGTTCTTGTTCATTAAGAGTAA
>JADBJO010034440.1:0-7500 GCA_016801955.1 Conus betulinus
GTACACCCCGCTGTGAGTTCTGTTTGACTGATACAATGTCAAGGTCAGTCCGCTGTCAAGGTCAATGTCTGGACCCAGATGGGACACTCCAGATGCAATCATTTGGGTCGGGGTTTGCTGTCAACCTCACACTGCAGGTGAAGTCGTTCCCCCCTCAACGACGGAGCAGGAGGTTCTGTCTGACGTCATAACACATTCATTGTCATCTGCAGGTCTTAAGGTGATGTCTGGTCCATCTGGGAAAAAAATGGAAGAAAAAAAAGAAATCATGTTCGAGGGAACAATGTAAGCACACAACAAAAATAAAACTGCGAACAATGCCAAGACTGGAAACGTCACACTACAAGAAAGGCCCCGTGTTTCAGTTGATATATGAAGGAAAGGAAGTGCACCTTTTCTCGCTACAAACCCCACCGTCCTGAGACTTACCTGAACAGACGTGTGGCTCTGAAATTCAGGGAATGCAAAACTCAAACAAAATCAAATGAAGCTGGTTCTCTCTCTCACACGCACACACACACACACACACACACACACACACACACACACACACACACACACACACACACACACACATATGTGGTTTATCTGCCCAGTCCAGGTAAGCATGCACAGCTTGCCGAGTTAACAGTCTTTAATAGGTGGTTTTGCAGGTTGTGCTTCCATACCTTAAAAAAAGTACAATTGACAGGCTTCCGTGACAGCTCAAACCTACTACGTCCAGACCGATCCTGGATTCACTCCTTGATGGGATCACCAATGTGGGACCACAGTGCTCTTTCTTGCCACCATTGGAGCTGCAGTTCATCAAAAAAGACATTTTTTTCATCTATGACTTTCCAGCCACTGATTAAAAAAAAAATCTTTGATCCTTGTTCTGTGGTTTCTGATATTCCATCATAGTCAACTGCACTGGGGCACCGAACACATTGGACCTGGCCCCTCTCTTCACAACATACCTGCACCTCTCAAGGATGTGTGCTTTAACTCATCTGTGACTTACTATGAACATACTTATAGTAGCTGTTCAATAAGGTATAACACTCATGTTTTGCTTTAACTGTAGGCACTTTGGTGGCAATTGAGTTTGCTTCCCTTGTTAAGGTTAGTACTGTTTGGGGATGGGACATTTGAGAACGCAAGTTTTTATTTATTTACTTAAAAAAAAAAAATTTTTATTACTTTTTGTTTGTTTGTTTGTTGATGATTTTGAAATGAAAATGGACTGGAAAGCCTGATGTCGACAGAAGAAATTCTTCGTCTGCTTGAACTCGACAGGTTGCCGACAGGGATTCTGATGAGTCTTCATCCCTTCAAGAAAGTGGCAGTAGTGGTGGACGTCATGAAGAAGACCACGTAGAAACTGCGTCAGTGTTGGATTTTACTTCAGTAGCCAGTACACGTGGACAGACTGACCGTGGTGGGGCCAGGGCTGTTGAAGTTTGTCTCGGACTCAAGATCGAGCTGTCAAATTATAAAAAATTACCACAGCTAAATCAGCATCCATTTTTAATGTAGTACACCACATTTGGTAATGACTGCACTATATCTAGGGCTGCTAGACAGGTTTGTGTACAGCTACTGGTTTTCTTGAAGTGTCTTGAAGGCAGGCTCAGGCTGGCTGGAAGATCAGGCAGAGGCAATGCCGGTGACAACTGCCTGGTTTGCTGCTGTTGAGGTGAGGGTGCCCAGGCTCAGGCTGGCTGGAAGATCAGGCAGAGGCTGGCTGGTCACAACTGCCTGGTTTGCTGCTGTTGAGGTGAGGGTCCTCCATGTTCCTTTCCCATGCACACAGATATTTCTTTGTGTGCTCTGCGGTTCAACTTGCAGGAGTGCTACCCACTGAAAGGCCAAGTTTAGCCTGTATGCCTGGGAGAGATGTATGCCTGTGAAGATCTTGGCAATGCTAATGGCAATGTTTATGTGTTGGGTTACTGAGACAGGGAGAGTCCTGTGAACGTTTCTGTCGGTGATGGAAAGTCTGCTCAGCAGGAACAGAGACTTTGGATCTTTGTTGTTCAAAGCATGCAGAACATTATTGTTTCACTCCTGTTTGTTAACAGGCAATGTCACAAGTTCAAGTTGGAGTTTTGAACACTGATACTCTGCCTCTTTGCCCCCATGTTTTTTACTCCATATTCTAACAAAGTCAAGCATTTCCTCATACATTTAACATATCTTGCAGGATACAAGGGTCCACATCTTGTTTTCCCTTTCAAAAAAAAAAAATCTTGAATCTGAGTTCGATTCCATTTCATCGCTTAAAACCTTTGTTTATGCACATAGAAGTCCAAGCCCCCCCCCCCCCCCCCCCCCCCCCCCCCTCCCCTGTCCATCACCCATCTTGCGTCGAATTCGAGAAGAGAAGTGATTATTCGTTCTTCATTTTCATATCCTGAATGTTGTTTATCCTGCCCGAAGAAGACCTAAGGGGTCGAAATGCATCGCGTTTTGTCTTGTAGTTTGTTTGTCCCTGCTGCCTGTCAGTTTTACTATAGTTACTTTGTTATGTTTGTTTCAATGTCCATCTTCAGTCACCTCGCTTTGAAACTAACAATGTAAGCCAGTGCCCGATAAGAAAGAAAGAGAAAAACACCTTGGCAGTAGGTCACTACAGTCATTGCACGAACTCACAAAACGCTTTATTCATATCAGCAGCTACCACCCACCCACAGTGACACTGATTCTTTCAGTCAGGCCTCTGGCAAGACGTCACCATGGGAGTGACGTCATAAATAAAGTCCCCGTAGAAAAGACACCGTGACTGCCAACACATCAGCTTGTCAGCTGTCCATGTATGAGAGTGAAAGGGAAGTGTGTGGGAGGGAGGTGGTGATAGGCCTCCCCCCCCCACCCCCTCCCCTGCCAATCAACATGGGGCTAAGGCCATGCCCAGCACTGATTAATAACACATCTACAAAAAAGCTGAGGAGAAGGCATGAGGAGGAACACATTTCTGTGGGGAGTGGGGAGGCTATATTTAGCAATGAAGGGGACACCTTTCTGTGGGGAGGGGAGAGGGCTATATTTAGCAATGAAAGGGATCACCTTTCTGTGGGGAGGGAGAGGCTATATTTAGCAATGAAGGGGGAACACCTTTCTGTGGGGAGCAGGAGAGGCTATATTTAGCAATGAAGGGGAACACCTTTCTGTGGGAAGTGGGAGAGGCTGTATTCAACAATGAAGGGGGAACACTTTCTGTGGGGAGGGGAGAGGCTATATTTAGCAATGAAGGGGAACACCTCTCTGTGGGGAGGGGAGAGGCTATATTTAGCAATGAGGGGGAACACCTCTCTGTGGGGAGGGGATAGGCTATATTTAGCAATGAGGGGGAACACCTCTCTGTGGGGAGGGGATAGGCTATATTTAGCAATGAAGGGGAACACCTCTCTGTGGGGAGGGGAGAGGCTATATTTAGCAATGGAAGCAAGGCAAGTGCAGAAGGTAGTGACATGTTTGTTATCAGCCAGAGTGACAGGAGAAATGAAAGCCCATGTCACAGGGAAAAAAACCCTTTCTTTTCCAAATTCGCGTTGAAAAGCCCCTCCCCTCCACCCCACCCGCTCATACATCCTCCCCTCCTCCAATTCCCTTTTTTGTGAAACAAAAACTTCATCACAAAAATCACAGTGCTTTTTTCTTTCTTCCTCTCATATAGATTGACTGGAGTATAACCAGGATTTGACTCGAATGCAGATTTTTTTGCGTGAACAATATGTATGGTTTAAAACAGAGGAATTCGTCTCTGAGATTTCCTTTTCTTTCTTTCTTTTTTTCTTCTTCTCATAGTTGCCTCCACGTCAGCCAAACAAACTTGCAGTGTCATAAGCAAGGCAGTAGCAGCCAATACTTTCACCAGGTGAAGCGTTCTCTGTCAGTCCTACAATAGCTTTCCTTTCGTCTCGTCAGCATCATCTGGTGAACAGCAGAGCAGACAATGGGGCACACTAGACCAGTGGAACCACAGCAGCAGACAACTGAACTGTCGATGTCTCCATGGCAAAAGCGAACACTGAAACAGCTGATAAAAACAGCCAAGCTGAAGAAGAAGGCTCAACAGGAATGCCAAGCAGCGGTTCATTAGTTCTCAAAATCACAGGCAGATTTTTGTGCCATAATGTCTGCTATTCCTGAATGCTTGCTAATAAAATATGGTCATCATCAGGGCTGTGATTAAATTCTAAATCCTCAGAATGGTCAGAAGTCAGAAATGAGAAGCTGAAGTGTACATGCTCTCTCTCTCTCTCTCTCTCTCTCTCTCTCTCTCTCTCTCTCTCTCTCTCTCTCTCTCTCTCTCTCTCTCTTTTCATCTCAAGCATTAAATGAATAATATCTTCTGTGAACAATACAAACTTTCTTTGAGGATGCTCAAAAGATTTGAAAAATAAAAAAAGAAAAAAAAAACAGAACATTAAATGGATATTCTACATGCTGGAAGTGAAATGTTAACCTTCAGAATGAACAGACATATCGGTCAAATCTTTGCTAGCAAAGGCATATGTCAGAGTCGTATTGAGGCAGCAAAATCTAAATGGGGTAATCGAGTTGAGAAGAGAAGGCCAACAAGACTTCGGTTCAATGACTTAATCACACTCTCTGTGTGCCAATCAAAATGTGTTCCATGTTTTTATCCTCTGAAACGAAAAGACATTTTGGTCAATCTTTGCTAGTGAAGAGTTCTATCAAGGCAGCAAAATGTAAATGGGGTGATAGTGTTGAGCTCAGAAGGCCCCTGAGACTTGTTGGTTTCAATGACTTTATCACACTGTGTTCTGATCAAAATGTGTTCCATCCATCTAGCCTGTGGGTTCAATCTAGGCTGACAGGTGTGTACAAGGCTTATGGCGGTCACGTCGCTAACGTAAGTATGGAGAAACTTGTGAACACACACACAGCACATTCTGTGGAATGAAGCATCTGTCAAATCTCTCTCTCTCTCTCTCTCTCTCTCTCTCTCTCTCTCTCTCTCTCTCTGTGTGTGTGTGTGTGTGTGTGTGTGTGTGTGTGTGTGTGTGTGTGTGTGTGTGTGTGTATGTATGTGTGTGTGTGTGTGTGTGTGTGTGTGTGTGTGCGCATGCTTGCATGCTTGTGCACATGCGTGCGATGTGTTTTGCATGAGTGCGCGTGTGTGCTCTCGTGTGCATGTGCGGACTCTCTCTCTCTCGCCTGCGTACATGTGTGTGTGTGTATGTGTGTGTGTGTGTGTGGTGTGTGTTACAACTTACAGTAGACTTGCAGAGTGAAGTCATCTCTGAGTTCTAATCCTTTCTGTTGGGTGAACACGTTACTGGCCTGGCACGTGACTTTCTTTCCTTTGATTGTCTCCCCTGTCAACAGACAGCTGTAGGGGATTGGTGTTGACAGCTGGCCCTTCACTTGGCCACGTGATCCTTGCAGAGGGATATCCAGGGGAGGTCAGTGAACAGGTCAAGGTCACAGTATCACCTTCCAGAGGGGGGTAAGACTGTTCGTCTGTCTGACTGATGACTGGTGAAGAAGGAGGGGCTGGAACAGTCAGTGGCCACATCGGTTCTTAGTGCTTCTATAACCATAAAAATGATGGTAATTATAACGACAGTGATGACGATATTGATGGTGGTGATAGTGTAGAGGGAGGATCTGGACAATGATGATGAGGACCTGGTCATATGAATGATTACTGTTTTTAAAACCATGGTGAATGAGGGTGATGATGATAATGATGGGATGGTGACATTAATGGTGAAAAAATAAAAATCTTGGAACAGTATCTATTCACACACACACACACACACACACACACACACACACACACACACACACACACACACACACACTGAAACATTCTCTCTGAATGACATTCTGTTGAAGGGCTACATGCAAGTTGTGGAGAAAGTCTCAGCACATGTCATTTATTGATCCATCGTCAAAAAGCAAAGGAATTATTTCTCACGTCTTAATTTTCTTTTCCATCTGTTGTGTCCACTCCCTTGTCCTTCCCCTATGTTCTGAATAACAACTCCCTCTTTTGGCTCGTTTTTGTGTATTTTTCTTAAAAAATGTTTTAAGCACAGTGGAAAAATTAAATGTTCAACATTTCCAACACCTGTAGTAAGCATACGAAATGTAATCCCTCTATACTATGAGCTCTGTCATTGGATACGATGCCTTTACAGTAGGCACACAAAAATAGGAGAGATCACACACAAGGCATAATATTACCATCATTAACTCTAAAAAGATTCATGTATGGGAGGCCACTTTCTGCAAAAACCAGTGTACATTAAGTTAAGCAAATAAACATGTTTTCTGTTTTGAACATACTCTTCAGTTTTCCTGGAAAACATTGTATTCTTGGTTTAGTCTGACTCATCCTGCATTGGAAAATAAAGTATCTGGCATACAAAATAACTTGTAAAAAGACGTCATCTGTTCTTGTGCATTCGTCATAGCCAAACACAACCAGTTCTATATTTAAATCCATTCTTGTACAGTTTTCACATTCTTCCTTCATAACATTTCCAAGTCTCTTTAAAAAAAATTCTGAATACAATTACACCTCTGCAGACACTATTGTACTCTCTCTTTCTCAGATGTACACAAAGAGCTCAGATCATTATGCGTGATTCCCACCTTACTCAGCATACTGTTTGTCACTAGGATATTATGACACACCCTTCTTTGAAACCATTATGATTTTACCTTTTTATTTTCTTTTTTTACTCTTTAATGGTCCAGCTTATTACTATTAATTGATTAATTTTCCATATACCAAATACGCTTACTTTAATTAAACATGTATACTTTTCCTGGAAGGAAATCATAATTCGTCACAAAGTTTAAAAATACTTACCTCACATCCAATTAGCTGTTTACCTTTAATGTTTTTTTTCTTTCTTTTTTTTCTGAAATTGCTTTACGTCTTGAATGGTGATGCATTAAAAAAAGTGTGTCCACCGTCATTATGTCTGTAATTATATCACGTTCATTAGTACAGTTATCACATGATTACACACACACACACACACACACACACACACACACACACACACACACACACACACACACACGTGTGCGCGTCACATTCTAGGCTGTCTCTATGACGTATTCTCTCCCTTCTTTCATTCCTATCAGTCATCATGTTGTGTGCTGTCTGTGTTTAGCTCAGTTACTGTAGATCTCTATCAACTGTGTGTGGAAGCAGTGTCACTGTGGTCAGGAAAAGGCTGCTTGGTCATGCCTATTACTGTTATTTGAATAGGGGGCACAGGTCCCTCTGCCTTCCTTTTTTTCAGTGTTTTTGCAAACAAGCGAAATTTGCCGTGACCGATTCTTGAAGTGAGGTGTTTTTGTTGTTGTTGTTGTTTTCCACCAGATGAGGCCATCTACTTGCTATACTTGCTAGAGTTATCTCACACCCTGGGGAAGCGAGGAACTCGGTATTGTGGGGCTGACGCCTGGTCTATGGTCAGACTTATTCAGGCTGAAAAATTGTTCAAGGCTGTTTTTCTTCAAGTGAAA
>JADBJO010034440.1:10000-13456 GCA_016801955.1 Conus betulinus
AGGGAAAATATTTTTTTCTTTGTTGCTAGTACGTCAATTTGTGGATTGAGTGAGGAAATATAGGTGTTGGAATATAATTTTTCCGGGTATAGTTAAGATTTGCTAGTGTATATCGATGGAAGGAGGGGCTGGAGTATAGAAAAAACTAATAAGTATGTGTGAATTATTTTGAGGCATTTTGTAAATTCATTTTGTTTGTTTGGGAGAGAATATTCCCTTTGTATTTGGATTCTGTCTGAGCCACTGAGTTGAGGCTCTGACATGTGGGGAAGAATTCTGTGACGCAAGGGGTAAACCAGGATACTCTTGTCCAGATCCAGCGGGACTTGGAGTGACTGTTCCTGTGAGTCTTTAGGGAACTGCATCTGCACAAGAAGCCCCGCAGCCAGGACTTCTTGGCTTCGCTGTTCGGCTGGCAGCTGACCAGAGACAGTTCATCGTTGGCAGTTGGCTACCTGGGCGTCTGAGGGGCTGGACTGAGGCAGCTCTGGACGCTCCATTCTACGTGAGGGACATTTACGCCGGCAGATGAGTACAACTGTTTAAAACTCCCCCCCCCCCCCCCCCCCCCCCCCCCCCCCCAATATTCCAGTGGCTGTGATAAGTGAGCCCGAAACAGGGGTTATGATCTAGGTTGTCAGTTGGACTTGAAAATAAAGGACACAGGGGTGATTATTGTTAGAGTTTAGAGTTGGGGGGGGGGGGTGGTGTGAAGGTAGTTGAAAATTAAAAAAATAATTGAGAAAGGAAGTCATTTGAAAATAATAATAATAAAAAAGATGGTTGAATTGTTAATTGGGCTGGTCTATTTTGTTCGGTTTTGTTTTATTTGTTGTATTTGTTGATGAGGTGAGCTGTGGTATTGGCTGATGTGGAAAAATTGGCTATTAGTACAATTCCCAGACTGAGGCAAGCAAACTTAATTCAAGTTAGTGTTACGCCAGCTAGTACACCCAGATAATCCGAGCTAGACTGGTGGCATGAATGTTATTATTATCATCATTATCATTATTATAATCATTATCATTATTATTGTGACAATGATGATGAAAAACAACAACAAAAACAAGAAATATCTATAAAGTCTGTAAACTCCCAGCAGTGCTCATATGTTTTTATTTGATTGAATCTCATTTCTCTTCACAGAGGTTCATGTCATTACAACTGCATTTAACCATTACTCCTGTCTGGGTAGACTCACGTCACTCTTGTGTGCAGAGGCCTTTATTCCCCTTGGGAACACTCACATCACTCTTGTGTGCAGAGGTTTTTACTTCCCCTCGGGAACACTCACATCACTCTTGTGTGCAGAGGTTTTTACTCCCCCTTGTGAACACTCACATCACTCTTGTGTGTAGAGGTTTTTACTCTCCCTTAGGAACACTCACATCAGTTTTGTGTGCAGAGGCCTTTATTCCCCCTTGGGAACACTCACATCACTCTTGTGTGTAGAGGTTTTTACTCCCCCTTGGGAACACTCACATCACTCTTGTGTACAGAGGTTTTTACTCCCCCTTGGGAACACTCACATCACTCTTGTGTACAGAGGTTTTTTACTCCCCCTTGGGAACACTCACATCACTCTAAACTACATGGTTCATAACATCCAAGGTGGAGAAGTTAGCCCATCTCATCGTACTGGTGAACTAGTAATGTTCCTTGTAACATACCTTTAGACGTTCGCAACATTGACACATTTGTTGTGAGAACTGGGTACGTTTGGCACATCTCACATCATTGTAATCGGCGGATGTCTATATAAAACTTCATCCAAGTAGTTATCTAGAGTTACAAGCGCATTCCATATTCTCCAGAATATCATCTGATGTTACTTTTAAAGGAAAGATGGCAGTTTGAAGATGATGATGATGCTAATGATGATAATGATAATGATGATGATGAAAATAATGATGCATGATTATGATGATGTGATAATGACGATGATGATGATGATGATGATGATGATGATGATGATGATGACAATAATGATGACAGTGATGATAATGCTCACAATATACAGTCAAAGTTCTGGAGTCTGTCTTGTTCTTGTGATTTTCTCTGTCGATGATGAATGTGATGATGATGCTAATGACGACAAACAATATGCAAGATATAGTGAATTTCTCTAATGTCAGTCAAAGCGTGATGATGATGATGATGATGATGATGACGATGATGATGATGATGATGATGATGATGATGATGATGATAATGAAGACGATGATGACGCTGATATAAAAATGATGATTGTGAAGATGATTCCAAAAGCAATACTAAAATGGTCATTGTGAAGATGATTCCAAAAGCAATACTAAAGAGGAGGAGGAGGAGGGAGGAGGAGGAGGATGATGACGATGATGATGATACTCACAATACACAGTCAAAGTCCTCAAATCCGTGAAGGAGTAGTAACTCTCCTTGGACCAGTGACCACGGCACACGCACTCCAGGTTGTTGTCGGAATCACTCAGGGATGAGATCTCCAAACTGCTGGACTGTCCATTGGTTGAACCCTGCTTGTGACCCGGACAGGTTAAGGACACAGAGTGCACCACAGGGTCACCTCCAGTGACGGTACAAGTCAAGGTCAAACTGTCACCTTGATAGAGGACCTGGTTGTTGACGTATCCACTGATCAGAGGCGGAGACTGTGGTGGATCTACACAAATGAAAAAAAAAATATATATATATATATATATATGGCTTGAAATTCCCAAGTATTTTTAATTGTCCTGGATACAGGTAGATAAAAAAAAAAATCTTACAGCCCTCCTCTTATATCCTCAACACACAGTTTCTACTTGCTCCCCCCCCCCCCCCCCCCGCCCCCAAGCCCTCTTTAGTAATCAAAAGGTTAATAACATTCATCACTGGTAATGCAGTGCCAAGTCAGCAGACATATTCCAGTGATGATAGGTTTTGTATAATAATTGAGGCATATTGGAGAGAAATACATAACTCAATTTATTCATTCATCAGGGTATAAACAGAAAAGAAAACAAATATTGTGTGTTTAACAGTGTATAAGAAAAGAAAACTAAAACAGTCATGTTTCCACCATTTTTCTGCATTTTGTGGATGGAATAAAACTGTAAAATCTCTATCTTGCTTTCTGTCTCTTCTGTTTCTCCCCCCGCCCTCCCAACCCCCACCACACACACACACACACACACACACACACACACACACACACACACACACACACACACGTTCCAGAATAAATCCACTTCACGCCTTCATACATTTAACAATAAAAATAACAGGAACAGATTAGATCTATGGCTGACCAAGCACAATGCTCACATGCTTCTGACATGGTCTATGCAAAGAACACGCCTTGCCCAAAGAAGATGGCAAACTTGTTAGATTCCATACTGAGAAAAACAGAGAGAGGGAGTGGTGGGAGGGGTGGGGGGGGGGGGGGGGGGGGGGGGGGGGAGGGGGGGCGGAGAAGGA
>JADBJO010034441.1:0-5000 GCA_016801955.1 Conus betulinus
GACACTGATCTTCGCCGCAGGGCGGTTTTTGTTTTTGGTTCTGGTTTGGTTTGGGCATTCCAGCGCCTTCTACCAATGCAGGTCGCTTGAGGTCCATCGGGGGGGGGGGGGGGGCTAGTTCGGTCACCTTGGCGACTGGCAGCTGAGCCAGCAGCGGGGACCTGAACCGGCGACGCAGCTGACGGACTCAGTCACCGTGGAGGAGTCTTCCAAGGGGTCTACTGCGAGACGTGGTTCCTGGACTCCATTGATAGATGAGCTGAGTAACTTTGAGCTGTAGTGTAGAGGGCGTGGAAGCAGCTGTGTGCCAGCCAAGACGGTATGAATGGATGATTATTTTGAATGAATGGAATGTGGATGACATTAGTGTGAAAGGGATTGAATTGTGTTGTTTGTCCTGTGAATTAATGTGTAGGTGTGTTCCCTTGCTTTTTCTTCTTTTACTTGAAGGGACATAGTGATTAGTGGGATTTAGGGCAAACAATAGGCGGGTGACCGGGTTCTGGGGAAGGTGTATTGGGGTTACTTTTGTCCCTTAAATAGATAGTTTCTGGTAGGTATCTATCCTTCTTCTCTATTTCCCACCTTCTCAGAACTTGCTCCTCGTCTGTCCTCTTTTCTTCTTCAGTTTTCCCTTGTCCCATATCTGTGTGAATGAGAATATGAAATTTATGTTAGTTGTGTGGAAATAAATGTTGTTTTGAATTTACCCCTGCGTTTCCTGGTGTCGGGAGTTTGGGTGTCGACTGTGCCTTTCTTCACCACTTACTCCGTCTCCTTCCTAACCCCTAGGTCACTTGACCTTGCAGCAGAGTTCTGACTAGTCCCTGGGACCTACAAACTGGCCCCAATCAGCCATCACACTTTCCCCTAGGGGTTTAGGATGTGGGGGGCAGGCTTACTCCGCCCCCCACTTGGACAACGTCCGTGGTCCCGTTCCTCCGGGGGGGGGGGGGGGGGGGGGGGGGGGGATCGACCCGCGGGGGACCACGGGTAACCTGTAAGGTCCCTACCAGGGGGTGGGCCACGGCATCGCAGCCACTCCAACCTGCACACTCGCGAGTAGGAGGCTCAACTGCCACTGCCCCCCCCCCAACTCCCCCCTGCTTCACATGGGGCCCGCTTGGATCCTACAGGGAGGTGCAGGTGGCAGTGCACTTTCCAGGGGGTGGGGGTGAGGGGTACAACAGACCTCGCTCTCTCGCTCGCTGCCCCGCCCCCCATGGTGTTGCAGGTTACCCAGACCCCCGAGGAAATTCTACCCCAGGGCCACCGAAGCCCCCATGCCTCCTCAGGGACCTGTGGCTCTATGCCCCTGAGAGGGACCAGTGGCTTAGGTCAGACACCCACCAGGACCTTATGTTCGGCTGCCTGTGGTATCCAACCTCTAACGCCTGGCTCGACCTCGGTCCTCCCTCCTCTCGGGCACTGTCTGATCGGCAAGTCGCACCCCCCCCCCCCCCCCCCCCCCCCCCCCTTAGTCTGTCCGCCGATCATGGAGCCATGAGGGACCCGCCCCTCGCCTTCCCCCACTCCCCAGCCAGGGCGGGACCCTCACGCACCTCTGCCCTTGCCTCCTGCTGTAGGTTCCCCACAACCTCGGCAGGACCCCGACCACCCTGAGTCAGAGGACGAGGAAGACGTGCCCATAACCTCCCTGGGGCGACCTTCCCGCCCTAGAAAGATGGCGCCTGGACATTATGTGAGGGACTCCCCCCCTCCGCCAATGTCCTTTCCCAGGAGAAATACGTCAGGCCGCACCCAGCACGACATTCTTCTCAGCCTAGAATCCTTGCGCCCAGACTATTTCCTCTCTTTGGCACGGCCCGGCGGCTCAGGCCAGGGGTGCACAAGCCGTCCCTCCTCTAGGGAAAGAGTCCTTCTCGGCCCCTAATGCGTCCCAGGTTGGTTCTTTCCTCAGGGACCCCCGTAAGCCCCCTATTGCCTCCCTGTTTTCAGACAACCCCGCAACCAGGGAGATGGCCATTTTTCGCGGACGACTGTCGTTTCATCTCCAATCTGGCCCCTCCTACCTCCACCACGTTCTCTGCAAAGCACTTGGCGGAGTAGGACCGCATGGTCAGAATGGGTATACTTCACTCCATAGCTGGGCATGTCTTTGTGGACATGTGTTTTTGCAGTGGGTGCGGGAAATATGGCTGGAGGAGGATGGTGACGTCCCTGTGTCCCTGTGTCCCCTGATGGTGACTCGGATACACAGGAGACGGACCCTCGCCCCTTCAGCGACCCCTTGGTACGAGTCTTGGTTAACAAGATCTCGGACCACCTTTTGGATGCAATGGGACAGCTAGTGCTGCCAGGACCCACTTCAACTTCTTATTGCCGGGGAGAGATACCGTGTTGTCACGGTCCAACCTCTCCCCGACGCTCAAATCAGCCTTGAGGTGCATTCCGGGGCAGGATCATTCGCTCTTCGGCAACTATTTGACTGCGGTCATATCACATGCAGCCGAAGAACGCCAGCAGGCAGCCTCTTTCGCGGCCAGGCCTATCCCCTTCAGCTGCGTCCCGCTGCTAAAACCCCTTGGTGTTCCCCCTCTGCCCCGGCCAGAAACCATGCCTTACCCAAGCAGGCATCACCTCGCTCCTCTCGGCCCACCCAGCGCCCTCCTAAATCCCCTACGCCGAAGCCTAAACGCTCCAAGCAGAATTTTCGGTTCAGCCAACAGCCCAAGACCTCAGAGGCGACTGGGGGTACTCACCTCCTGGTGACCTGGTGCGGGGGGTACCTTTACCACCAAACCCACTCCTGCACCTACTGGGGAGAGGGATCTGACAGAATCTCGCACCCTACTGGCCCTCAGCCCCTCTGGCAGACGGCCTATTCGGCACGCCCACCAGTGGCGTCGCATGGGCCTCAAACCATGGATAGTAGCAGTGTGTTACAAGAGGGGTTCCATCTGCCTTGGGCAGATGAACGTCCCCCTCTCCTGGCCTTCCCTCCCCTTTCCCCCAGCAAAACCCCCTCCTGCCCAAGCAGAGACTCTTCACCTAGAAGTATAGGAACTTCTCCAAAAGGGGGCCATCACAGAGATTTCCCATCCCAACCCTGGGTTTTACTCCCACCTTTTTGTGGTCCCCAAATCCTCGGGAGGCTGGAGGCCCATCCTCGACCTCATCCCCCTCAACAAGTTCCTCAGGCCCCACCAAATTCAAGATGGAGACCCTGACCCAGATCAGGGGACTCCATCCACCATCAGGGCTGGGCCACTTCAATAGATCTGAAGGACGCCTACTTTCAGATCCTCATACACCCCTCTCACAGATGTTACTTCAGTTCGTCAGTTAGGGATGGGTTCCAGTTCAAGGCGCTCCCCTTCAGCCTCTCCCTGGCTCCTTTCATTTTTCGAAGGTAGTCAATGAGATGGCCTCCCTCGCCAGATAGGAGGACATTCGCCTCCTGGTTTACCTTGATGACTGACTCATCCTGGCTCCCTCCTGGCCCCAGTGCCTAGCCCCACATCCCAAATTTCTGCACCTATGTGCCTCGCTAGCAAGTGCGAGCCAGCCCCAGTCAGCGGTTCTCCTTTCTGGGCATGAGTTTCGACACGACCTCCATGCAGTTCTTCCCCACCCTGAAGAGGTCCACTCACTTACTGGACCTCATCTCCCACCTCCGCCTGTCCTCCCACACATCGGCCAGGACCCTTTCCTCCCTCCTGCAGATGATGGAGTCCCTATCATCCCTCATTCCCTAGACCGGGTCCCCAAGCATCAACACCAACAGGAGTTTTGCCAGCGTTGGTCTCAGACCTTCGACCATTGGTTCCTTTTTGGCCACAGAGGAGTGGCTCAGCCCCTCTACCCTGAACCATGGGGTTCCCATTTTCCTCCCTACCCACACCCTGGCCCTTTACATGGACGCCTCCAATCGGGCTGGGGGCCCACTTGGAGAGCAGCCATGCCTCAGGAGTGTGGGATCCATGGACTGCCCATCTCCACATAAACGTCCTGGAACTGGAAGTGGTCAGACTTGCTCTTCTCCACTTCCAGGCCCAGGTCACACACCAATTTGTTCTCCTTCTCCCAGACAACACCTCTGTGGCTTGCTACATGAACAAGGGGGGGGGGGGGGGGGGGGGCACGCTCCATCAGCCTCTCCCTCCAGACAGAGGCTGTCCTCCACTCGTGTCACACGCGTGGAATCACCCTACGCACGAGACACATAGCCGGGACGCGCAACATTCTGGCAGACTATCTCAGCCAATCCAGGTCCGTCCTCCACACGGAGTGGACCCTCAGCAGGATCACCCTGACCATGGTGTGGGAACACTGGTTTAGACCCATGGTTGACCTGTTTGCCACCCGGTTCAATCATCGTCTGCCAGTGTACATCTCTCCCGTCCCCGATCCCCAAGCGTTTGCTATTGATGCTCTCTCCCTTCCCCAGACCGGCCTCATAGCTTATGCCTTTTCCCGCTTCCCAATCCTCCATAAGGTGATCAGGAAGGCAAGGCTGGAAAGACCCCGGCTTATCCTCGTAACCCCGTGGTGGCCGGCCCAGTCCTGGTTTCCAGACCTCCAAGTCCCTCACCCATGTTCCCACCTCCAACTAAATCATCGCTGGGACATGCTCAGGCAACCCTGCTCAGGCCACCCTCACTCCAACCCTCGGATGCTTGGCCTCCACGCGTGGCTCCTGTGTCAGACCAATTGTGAACACCGGCCCCTGCCTCCCACTCGGACAGATCCCAGTCCATCCTAGACATATTTGCATGGGTGGGGGCCTCACAGGGCCTACAGGACTTGACCTCAGCCTCAGGCACAGCCAGCACCGAGTCCCTATAAATTACTGATGGGAGAGATGGGTCTCCTGGTGCTCAGACAACTCTGTTCCCCATGTCCACCTCTCCAACATCCAGATAGGCAATTTCCTATCCCACCTCTCTCTTCCTCCCTTGAGCTCTCTGCTGGCTCCATTCGGGGCTACAGGTCGGCTATCTGCACCACCATTCGCCAGCTTAGCGGTCCCTCCTTTG
>JADBJO010034441.1:10000-13456 GCA_016801955.1 Conus betulinus
CAAGTGCCTTTTCATAAAGGGGAGGGAGGGTGGGAATTTTTTCGTGGAGCAGAGAGTGCGTCTTCACTGCTAGCGTGTTACTTGAAAAAGGAAGTGCTTTTACGCTTGCCTGACATACGTCGAAAAGGGGAGTGTTTTTGCGCATGCCTGACATGCGTTAAGACTTTTCGTCTTGCCGGAAAATACCGGAATAATCGCACTCCACCACAAATTCCCTTATGTCCCATAAGAACTTTTGTGGCTGATGCTTCTTGTTAGGTCCCATGGCAATTGATAGCTGTTCTCTTTCATCTTCTCACCCATCTTCACTCCCCACCTAATCAACATGCTTTCTCTTTCACGCCTTTCTCACATACATGCAACATATGACACAAAGATATTGTATTGCGCTTAGGTCCACTCCATGAGGAGTGAAATTATAATGTCACTTTTTCATATACAAGCATTATACCCGGTGGGTATATGAACAGGTACATATAATAGTGAACCTGTAAACCTCAGAATTCCTTTTTCTTGTAATTTCGTAAACTTTACGTCCCATTACTTTAAGTGTTTTTCTTGATCACTTGTTTTCTGCAAGTGAGGAATTCAACGAATAAATTCAACCTTAGCTTCAAATGTACAATACCTTTTGTTTGTCAGGTATTGGAATTCGACGATTTAAACTCTCCAATAGCTTCAAAAGGACAATATATTTGTTTGCCGGTAACTGGATTCAACATTTAAGTCACAACAGTTTCATAAGGACAATACCATTTGTTTGTCAGGTAATGGCTAATAATCCAGTATTTCTTTCGATTTCTGACCAGCGCTTTGCGCCGATTTCTTTCCAACGCTGCTGAAGGGGTTTAAAACATCAATTCCCTGGGATCTGAACTTTGACTGAAGGGGGGGGGAAAGCGCCATGAGACACTTCTTGCTCATTTTTTTGGGCATGAAGTGTTGACCCCCCGAGTCATAACCGGAAGGTAGTGGACCTAAGCGCGTTGACTGTCTGAGGATTACGAAATCATAATGAAAATAATAATTACTATAGCACCCAACCTAACAACGTAGGCTGCTGGGCGCTTTGCAAGCTTTAACAATTCAACATCTTATAATATGTGCAGAAAACACACACACGCACCAAATATTGCGTTCACAGGTCATCAACATAGCTACATCCCACACGCGCGTTGCCCGCGCACAGCCGTTCGCGCGCACACACAACATCCTCCTCGCGCACACGCGCCTGGAAACATACTGTTGCACACAAGGTTATACTATGTAACCAGTGAACAACTCCTTTGTACCAAGCAAAGTGTACACATATATAATGTCTTGTGGGGGTTGCCCGTCCTTCTTGTTGCCTTTGCTATGCCCTTGTCTGCCGGTTTTGTCTGTTAGCATCCGCAGGTCCGGGAGCCCCCAGGACCTTGTAGTGCGTCCTGGACTGGGCCCACGATGTTGGTCTGCCAGTCCGCGGCTTGTTGCGCTGGAGGGAGGTACCGTGAAGGTCGTCGTGGGTGTGGCTGCCACCTGTTGTGCCGGGTCAGCCATCGTCAATGTGCTGCCTCACTCGCTTTCAGCGCAGGCCTTCGGCGTCGCTGCGGTCTTGTCTTTGGCATCTGTAAAATATCCAATCTTCGGACACGAAAAGGGGCTTACCGTGTGTGTACTTCTATTGCCCTGTGGAATGGAATGGGATCAATCAACACGGGTCAGAGAACTGCACGCGTACTGGTCAAAAGTCACAACTAATATCGCTGGATTGTGGAGGAACAGTCCTAGTCGTGGCTAACATCATCACATTGCCGAAAGAACATGGAAACACACAACTGATACAGCCGCACTGCTGAAAAATTGCTGAGAAGCCTGTAACCCTGGTCACGGGTAATGTAGCCGCACTGTTGAGGAGCATGCAGAGTTATATACAGCTGGTCATCATCACCACTGAAATAGTCGAATTGGTGAGAAAACCTGCAAAAACACATCCTGGGTGGCTGCATTGAGGAAGATTTTCTGAGATCAGAAACTCGCAGCTGCATTGAGTGGAAACATAGGTCACAACTAATATAGCCGCACTGCTGATAAACATGCAAGAGCACAGCTGATGTAGTAGCTGCATTGAATGGAAAACATAGGGCACAGCGAATGGAGCTGCATTGCTAAGAAACATGCAAGAGCACAGGTGTGTAGTAGCTGCATTGAATAGAAAACATGGGTCATGATTAATATAGTCACATTGCTGATAACATGCCAGATCATAGCTGATGTAGCTGAATTGAGTGGAAAACATAGGTCATGACTAATATAGCCGCACTGCTGATAACATGCAAGAGCACAGCTGATGTAGCTGCATTGAATAGAAAACATGGGTCACGGCGAATGGAGCCGCATTGCTGAGAAACATGCAAGAGCACAGCTGATGTAACTGCATTGAATAGAAAACATGGGTCATGGCTAATGGAGCCGCATTGCTGAGAAACATGCAAGAGCACAGCTGATGTAGCTGCATTGAATAGAAAACATGGGTCACGGCTAATGGGGTCGCATTGCTGAGAAACATGCAAGATCACAGCTGATGTAGCTGCATTGAATAGAAAACATGGGTCATGGCGAAAGGAGCCGCATTGCTGATAAACATGCAAGAGCACAGCTGATGTAGCTGCATTGAATAGAAAAACATGGGTCACGGCGAATGGAGCCGCATTGCTGAGAAACAGCAAGAGCACAGCTAATGTAGCTGCATTGAATAGAAAACATGGGTCACGGCGAATGGGGCCGCATTGCTGAGAAACATGCAAGAGCACAGCTGATGTAGCTGCATTGAATAGAAAACATGGGTCACGGCTAATGGAGCCGCATTGCTGAGAAACATGCAAGATCAGAGCTGATGTAGCTGCATTGATAGAAAACATGGGTCACGGCGAATGGAGCCGCATTGCTGAGAAACATGCAAGAGCACAGCTGATGTAGCTGCATTGAGTGGGAAACATACGTCACGGCTAATATAGCCGCATTGCTGAGGAACATGCAAGATCACAGCTGATGTAGCTGCATTGAGTAGAATATAGAAGGCATGGCTAATAGCGCCGCATTGCTGAGAAACATGCAAGTAATGTAGCTGAATTGTGAAAAACAGTGGTAGAAATGATGAGAGACATGCAAAACAAACATAGTTACGCTAATGTAGTCATTGCTGGGGAAACCAGCAAAGTTATATATATATAACATGTGGCGGCATTGCTGGAAAACATACAAAGTTACATATATAAACATGCTTAGTCACAACTGATGTATACCAGGGAGGAAAAATTGTTTAGACAGTCATGGTTGATGTAGCTGCATTGCTGCAAAATGTGCATTTTCACCGCTGATGTAGCTGCCTTGTGGAAAAAACAGTCATGCCCTTGAGTAGAAAACCTGGATCCTGGCTAATATGGCTGCATTGCTGAGAGACATGGCAGATCACAG
>JADBJO010034442.1:0-13447 GCA_016801955.1 Conus betulinus
CTTCACTAATGCTTGTCCTTTCCACATGACAGAAGCTGCTTCAGAGTCTGGCGAAAACGAGACCCCATTTTATAGTAGATGAAGAAACTGAGCGATGAGTTCCCACACAGGAATAAAAGAACGACCCCCCAAAGAGCTATCGTGAGATTGTGATAAAGACCACCAAACTGCAGCTCTGGAACCATGAACATGGTCACCTGCACCACAAGAAGGGGAGTTAAGCACACGATGAACAACACTGAGGTTCCAACCAACATCCGGGTCACTGCCATCATGCTTTCTGAGCTTCCGGTGGCAGAGGAGGTTTGCTGTCTCCATTTGACTGCTGACTGCAGTTTGGTGGCAGTGATGATGGTGGTGACGACGCTGACGACGAAGAAAATAGAAGGCAAGGCTGTTGCGTAGACAAAGATGTCAATGATGTCTAAGATTTCCTTGTTTTTCATGTAATATCTGTAGGATGGAAAATGGTAAACGGGATTAAATCTCTCTCTCTCTCTCTCTCTCTCTCTCTCTCTCTCTCTCTCTCTCTCTCTCTCTATCTATCTATCTATCTATCTAGTGTGTGTGTGTGTGTGTGTGTGTGTGTGTGTGTGTGTGTGTGTGTGTGTGTGTGTGTGTGTGTGTGTGTGTGTGTGTGTGTGTGTGTGTGTGTGTGTGCAAACAAAATAGTGTAGCTCACCAAAACACACACTAGAAGTATGATCAGAATTCTTCCTCTTTACCATTTTTTTTACCTGATGTTCATTACATTTATATACAAGGCTGATCAGATTTTTTTAATATGAAAGACAACAACAAAGCGAAATTCAAAAATGAAAGAAAAAAGAAAGTCAGCAAAACCAGTTTTGTTTTTTTTTTTAACCTGAACAAACAAAAATGAGAGAAAAAAAAAACGATATCAACGTACTCAGTGACGTAAATGGTATATGACGTCTTGTTGGTCTGAGGGTCTATGACGCAGGCCTCAGTGTGCATGGGGCCAACAATGACCAGCATGCCAGTCAGAATGATGACGGAAACGGGGATGATGACGATAGCCAGGGTGCGCGTGCTGAGCATGCGCTGTGCACGCAGTGGACTGACCACACAGAAACAACGTTCAGCCGCTATCACGGTGTTCAGAAACATGCTGACCCAGGTGAACCCCGTGAACCCTGAAGCAATTTGTGCATGAAAATAATGAGTTACAGACCTGATTCACAAATGCAATCTACAATGTTTGAATAACAAACGAAAGTCACACGCCCCGTCCGTGTGGACTCTAAGAATTTCTGTTTATTTTAAAGCGGTCCATATCTAAGAATTTTTGTTTAAATTGAAGGGGTCCATGTCTAAGAATTTTTGTTTTGATTAAAGGGGTCCATATCTAACAATTTTTGTTTAAATTGAAGGGGTCCTATCTAAGAATTTTTGCTTAAATCAAAGGGGTCCATATCTAAGAATTTTTGTTTAAATCAAAGAGGTCCATATCTAAGAATGTTGTTTTGAATTAAAGGGGTCCATATCTAAGAATTTTTGTAGGTAGTAGCTTAAAAGAGAATACAAAAAATGAGCGGGAAAAGGCGAGTGCACTACATACGAGACAGTACAATGCAGCAGCAAAATCTTTGAAAAAACTATGACAAAAAAAGGAATGGCAGCATGTTGTGAATATAGAACCCAAATTATATTTTTTAAGAGAGTTACGAATGAGAAATATTTGTTGTTCTTTTCCTTCGTTTTGTAGGCAAATAGAATAGTGTCGATTATATAAAAAAAAAAAAAAGTGAGTGTTTGTTTGTTTGTTTTTTTTCTACTATGCGTGTAAATTACACTTTTTTTAAGAGAGTAACGAATGAGAAATATTGTTGTTCTTTTCTTTCGTTTTGTAGGCAAACAGGATAAAGTCAATTATAAAGAGTGGATTTGTTTGTTGTGTTTGTTTGTTGTTTGTTTTTTTGTTTTGCGTGTAAATTATACTTTTTTCAGAGAAAGGCTAATGAGAAATATTTGTTGTTCTTTTCATTCTTTTAGTAGGAAAATAGAAAGGTGTCGATTGTCAAGATTGGGGTTTGGGTTTTTTTTTTTTCACTTTGTTTGTTATGGCCTTATTGCTCTATGCCATATATTTTAAAAAAAAAAACATAAACAAACATTGTAATACAAAGAAATTCTGGAGAGTGAATCAAGTTGCATATGCAGTGCAGGTAATATAGTTTTGAAAGACCAGAAGATTGAAAGTAATTTCAAAAGATGCTGTTTCATCAAAACAATGATAAGTGCAATACACAATGAATAATGTGTCGGCCCTTTTGTTATAAACACATACAAAATGCTGACAAAAGAAATCCACTGCTGTGGGTCTACCAACCGAATCCGTAATCTGAAGCTTGTTCATAAGGGATCAGTAAGAAGAACGTCTAGAATGACCCGGACAACGGTCTTCGGAGAAGGTCCTTTCTGCAAGTGCTTCTGGCGTTACTGTCTTGCTCCCTGGAGAGGCAAAGCTGCTTCCAAGTAATGGACTCCTGGACGTGGGTATGCTACAGCATTATTTTATTGCAAGCTGTATTTGAACCAGCCCCACGCACGCCCTGATGGTCAACCAAGTCAGCTGAAGACGGATGCTAGGCTGATGGACACCAGTTGTGAATTTAAAAATTCAAGCCCGGTAAAGTATACTTGTGCTCCTATTTCACATAACTCATAAAGTCATACGTAGACGCACCTTCATGGGACCTTGGCTTGTAAGCCAGATTTCTTCAAAGGACCAACCTAACTGGCATATTTTTCCGTAAATGTAGTACTTTTCTGTCAGTTTTCAGCTTTAACTGGATTGGTTTCACAAACTAGTCTCCTAAGCCGACAAGAATCTTTCATAGCCTTGCTTTTCACACTCTGCACTCATAGAATTTGAGGGATACCCTCAGCTTTGCTTGACGACAATGAAGCACAGCCGTGAAATCAGGTGGCACACCAAGCCATCCCTTGTTACCTAGTTGTTTGGGCCTCCATCGAATCCACTATGTTCGTTTTTTTTTCTTAGATTAGCAGAGGCCAAAGGAGCAGTGGAATTGGCATAAACTGCAGGCGCCAGTCATTGACTTTGCCAGGGAGGCCACACTTTTCTTTTAACTGCAGGACTGCGTCTGCTCTTTGCTTGATTTTGTTTACTCTTTTTGTATCTTTCATACAATCATCACACCACCTTCTAAAGCTTGTACTGGTTCTTCTGTGTGCGCTGGAAAGAATTTGTTGGCTGCAATAGGTGTGATTTAGGTGCTTTCACTTTCTGCAGGCTTCGAAAAATCTTTAATCACAAACTCATTCTGTAGGAGGCAAATATATGTCAGACTTCTGAAGTACACTATGCGTTTCATCTTCCGTGGTGGAATGGACTGTTGTGTCATCCGTAGTGGCTTTTAGAAGGATGGGGTGGGGTAGAGAGTGGTACCCATTTACGAGGCCTGTGCTAGACTCGTACTGCTCTTAGCTGTCTTCAACACGGCCACCATTGCCAGCACGAGTCCTGTTGGAGAAATTCTACAGCCCATCATTATGACGACTTCCGGATTAATCCAGTCTGTTTGTGTCTTCCTTTGTAGAGAATCTACTGAGAAGTCGTTAAAGTACTGTTTATCTTTGTTGAATCTAGGTGGCGTGGGGGAGGGTGGAAATATAGGTTACATTTCAAGATCTAGTTGAATCCGTTTGTGTGGGAGTGGTCCATTTGCATTTGCCAGATCAAAAGGTTAATGCAGGAAAGAAGAAAGAAAAGATCACTCATTAACTCTCTACAGCATCCAACAGTAAACAATTGGAAAATATAAAGAGGGACAACAACAGAACAAGACAGAAATTTGCCATTTTGACTCACAGGTAATGATACATGCAACAGCAGAATGAAGGCCACTGAGGTGACGAGGAATGAGAGGGAATGTAGAAGACAAATCAAAGAGCAATATTTGACGACAAGCGCAGAACGTCTACGAGGCAGTTAGAACTGGCAGTAGCAGACGAACTACTAAATTCTTATGTTAAAGAACATAGTGACCAGCTATTTCGTTGGTGCGCTGTCATATTTTTTTCATCAGTCTTGATCTTTGTCAGCGGCACAGTTACTGCCGGTTACGCACTGGGCAGCCCGTGTGCTATTTTAGTTAAACAGTTTATACCAGAATTTTTACTCATTTAAAAATGTTCGCCATAAGTAGGTTTACACACATGTCACGTAATACTCTGACCTAACAAACATGATGCTTACGTGTTTGTTGCACAAAATTCGAATTTCCCAAAGAAAAGTGTTACTTGTGACGACTTGGCAATAATAAAGAATGCATTGCTTTTTAGGATTCTGTCATCGTTAAAGCAAATAAATCTTTTTTAATTACACCTTTCATGCATCTTTGACCATAAACTCGTATAATTTTAGTCATAATAAACAGCATTAAATGTCAGACTTTAAGGTCACTTTTTTAATACATGTCAAATTGTTTGTACATATCATTGAACATGTCTTTCATCGGTGTCCAAAGCAGTTGTTAGTGATCAAAATTTCAAAGAAAATTTCATTGGAAATTTTGTTGAAAATGTTATAGGTTAACGGTCATTATGATTTGGTGACATTTCCATGTAGAAAATGGCTGTGGGTGTCCTGATCATACTTATCATTCTGCAAATTCAAATGAGTTATCCTTATACTTCCTGATGACATGCACAGTCAAATTTTCACACACACACACACACACACACGCGCGCGCGCGCGCGCACACACACACACACACACACACACACACACATGCGCGCGCATACACACACGCACACACACTCGGATGCTCGAACGCGCGCGCATACACTAACAGAGAGAGAGAGAGAGAGACGGATGGAAAGACAGACAGGGGGAGGGGAATCTGACCCAAAAAATATCTGATGATGACATTGGATGAGCCGACAAAGAAGCGGTAGTTGACCTCTGCCAGTACAAGGAAATTGATGGAGATGACCACAAGGTCCACAACGGCCAGACAGAAGACACAGAAGTTGACCCTCTCCCTCAGCCCCTGTCTGTAGAACACAGCGGCACTGAAGATGTTGCCTGGAACCCCCACCAGGAATAAAATGAAGGTGAGGCTTGTTGATGTGATTGTTGATATCCAAAACTGTGTCTGAAAAGAAACAGTCTGTAGGACCATCCTGGATAGCTAGCCAGATCGTTAGCATTTGGATAGACAGAGAGAGAGAGCGAGACAGACAGACAGAGAGTCGGTGGAATAGATAGACACGCAGACAGATATATGTAGAGAGAGAGGCAGACAGACACAAAGACAGACAGACAGGCAGAGACAAAGACACAGACACAGACACAGAGATACAGACAGAGAGAAAGATATAAATATAGATATATACATATATATATATATAGGTAGGTAGGTAGGTAAACAGACAGACAGACGTGTCGGGAGATATTTTTTATTGGGTATGCAAAAGAATTCAAAATTAATGCTTTTGATGCACCGTTGTATCTTCTTTGTTTGTCTTTTTTAATTAAGAAAGACAGTGTTGATCAATAATGCGATGAACACTCTAAGCTGTACCTAATGGCCTTTGAGATTATCAAAAAGGTGGGACAACAAGAAATCCGATAAGTACCAAGCTTTTTTTTTTTTTTTTTTTTTTTTTGGGGGGGGGGGGGGGTGCAAATTACAGTGTTAGTGAGCTGATTACTTCGATTCATCAAGAAAACAAACATATCCTTAAAATAAAAATGACACTGTTTGATTGGCTAATAATAGATCTACTTTGCCGAAGGATCTCAATGTCTGGCAAATATTCTGTAAGAAACGGAAACTTTAAGTCCATCCAGAAAAAAAGATCTGAAAAAGTCCTTTTTCACGGGAGAAAAAGTAATGCTATAACTGTATCACTTTTTGTAATCAGATAGAAATTTGTTAACGATTAGGTGCTGGTTGTAGTTACACAGGTGCATATTTCACAGCGAAAATGCACGCCGAAATCAAAGTTCACCTTTCTACCGACAGCTGGAAACCAAAACTGACCTGTTGGTACCCGTTCGGAGCGTTTCCACCATATGATGATACCAAGATCATTATACCATTGTGAAACTTGAAGATTGAGAATGTTGATATTTTCTAAAAGCCACACAGAGACTTCTAAATATTTGTTCAGATTAAATAAAGATACCTCTTTAACTTACGGCAAAATAGAATCTTCCCTATCTGAGTCCTGCTGAAAGCATCATCATCATCATCATCATCATCATCATCATCATCATCATTATTATCATTATTGTTGTTGTAGTTACTATTATCATCATTGTAATTATATCATTATTATTACTGGGTTTCTTTATCATTATTACTATTATCATTATTATAGTTAACATTATCATTATTATTACTATTACTATTGTTATTATTATTGTTATTGTAAGTATTATCATCATCATCATTATTAATATCATTATCCTGAGTTCAGATAAAGCAGTCAAAAATGAGCAGTCGAAGCTGGCAGGCATCGCCATGTTCCACACGAGTTCATATTTATCTAAATGGTATAGAGGACTGAGGTAACTGTGCGCGACTTTCAATGACAGTAATATGTCTGAAATTCAATAATTATGAAAAGGTGACTCGAGGAAATTACCTTAAACTAAAGTCTTTTACATTTCTGCAATCTTGTTAAAACAGGGCAGGGTATATGTTTCAACATGTTCCATCAACTCAGTGCCTGATGTCCAACACACTCCCTGTCTCCAGTGTTAAAACAACACTATGGGACGAGAGCCTTAGAGGCCAAGCAGGAAAGGAGGCATGCCAAGAGGCAACAGCGTACCACTAGTCTAACAGTCACCGCGCATTTGTTTTCAACCAACAAAGAACTGCGTCACTGACTGGCACTATTGGTAATGCAAAGTTCACCCTTTACTTGTCAAAACCATTGCATACACGACAGCCAAACAGCTATTCACTGTAACAAATATTCTGCTTAGAAAAATGAATGGCACTCCTGTTTTTCTTCAGCATTAAGCGTGCGTGAATTCCTTCAGAACTTTTCAAACTTTTTTTGTTTCCATTTTCACCTGCTGGAGAACAGTGGATCTGCTATGCATGCAAAAGTTTTCAGCTGGGTTACACAGCCAGTTTGTGCAGAGAGCGTGTCTGAGTTCGGGTCCAAAATCATGTGAGTTTGATCCTGTTTCACTCCTTCTGCTATTTCCATGTCTTGATGTGCCGTTGCTATACAGTATGCATGCCATCCATTCTTCCTGGTTGTTCTTGTTGTTGTTTTTTCTGAAATTTTCGAATCTGCTGCTGTTCTGCCCATTCATCAGGAAATCTTGTTTGGGTCATAATTGTTTGAAAAATCATTGAACTGTTCCCAAATTCATACTTGTATCAAACTTGCTTTTAAAAAAAAAACATACAATGTTGTAATGGCTCTTATTCGCACTTAGACCAAAATTGTCTGGTTAATCCTTAGCAGTACGCCAACACACGTGGTCACTGACAAAACTGCTCGTCTTTGGTGGCTAATAATTTTTGTCTTCAAAACTGGACGATGACAAAATATCCGTTCTTGGTCTTTGGGGCTTGTCAGCGGCCTTTAACATCATTTACCACTTCATCTTCTTGACCAGGTTGAAAATGTCGTTTGGTATTTTACAAAATCCAACAAGATCCTGGCCCTTTTTGCCGACAGAACAGATTTCAGAGGCACGTGATAGATGTTATCAGCTTCAGCATTTTGGAACACATCATTGTCATAAACTTTGTCTACAGAAAACATCCTATCATTAACGTGTCTCATCCTAAACGTTACATCAGGCACACTTTATAAAGCCTTCGACAAAACGCGATTTCTTTCTAGTTCTTCATATACTTACCTGTTCACTGACAACAGTTATCATGTTCAGTGCATATTGCACAGAATAAGACCTCTTTCCCTGTAGCTGCTTGACTACGTGCGTTGGGTAAACATTTGGCTGGTGTGGTAGATTTCATCATTATTCTCTGCATCTCCAAACAATTTCAAATGTGAGGAATGATTGCATTAGAATGAACCATTCTCCAAATTTTGTTCACAAGTTGCTGATTTCTTCCCCTGCCTCTTCTGCTCCTATTCCTCTCCCACTTTCACCTCCATCCCCCACTCAGACTCCAGACCCAATCATCTTGTGTTATATTGACTGTGTAATAATGTGAGTGATGTTTATAAAAACCCATCCGACTGTTCGAGTCTTCACATTTGATGGTTTTAAAGGGCGTTCCGCAGCCGTGCATCGTTTGAATTCGTACGAATTACAACAGTTGTTCAAGAAAAAGTAAAATAGACCATAAAACAAAAGGCATAAAGGAAACAACGAAGAAACAGCACAGAAAGAAAGACAGAAAGAGGAAATTGGAGAAGGGAAGTCCAGTCATATCACGTGATTTACACGCCAGCTGACCACAAAGTCCCAAATCTGCGCGGCAAGAAATGAAGGAAGGAAGAGGGAAGAAAACAGTACAGACTGTTAACTCTACCTCGTTACTGATGAGGTTCTCTGCGTTGTCTTGAGGAGTGACTTCCTGTCGTAGTACCAGACACCCATCTTCTAGTGCAGCATCACTGGCAGATGCCTCAATCGATCCTTCATGATGTGCAGATGACGTCACTGTGACGTCGAAGAATTCTGTACTTTGAGTGGGCAAGCCGATGAATCCAAAGGGTTCATTATCTTAATAACGGATGTACATCGGTTTGTTTGTTTGTTTGTTTTTTTTTTTTTTTTTTTTGTTTTTTTTTTTTTTTTTTTTGCTACTTCATTTTTAATGATCTTTCAGTCAGCTAAACCATGCAGACTCCAGGGCGATTCCAGAGCACTGAAAATGAGTCACACAATATGATAGAGAATCAAACTAATGATTCCTAATAACTCCCCCCCCCATCCTCTCTCTCTTTCTCTCTCTCTCTCTCTCTCTCTCTCTCTCTCTCTCTCTCTCTCTCTCTCTCTCTCAGATAGATACAAACTTATTGTAACTTTTCATTTATGTGTCTCTTGTTGTATGTATTCAAGCGATTCCATCCTGGTCTTCTTTTTTAACTCTCATATTTTTTTTTTTAATTCTGAGTTCATTACATATTTTTGATAACCATTCTTTATATCACTCCTCCTCATTTCCCTCGTCTGCCCTTCATTGTGGGTCGTTTTGAGGAGTCCGTTTATTCGTAATGTTCCCACGGTGGTGTCGAGAATACGACAGAGGTGTGTTGATGACTGTAGGGTGGACTGTCCCCCATCCGCGACCAGCCGTGTGCACTGATGACTTTGCATGGCATTAACAAAGGGTTGTGTTTGTTTGCATTATAGAAGTCAAGGATTCCCATATGCTGTTGGTGAAGAGTTTGATATCTACACTTTGTAATCCCTTTTTTCTCAATTCGTCTGTCCTCGTTATCTCCCATCTTCCTCCTCCTTTTAACATCAATTTTGAATCATTCTCATAGGCCCTGAGGGCTACTATACCCGCATTTGTGTTTTTCTCCCTATTGATCTATTCATCCTGCTATTTTCTTCTTTTTTTTTTTTTCTTTGTCCGCCTGAAAAAGACTAAGAGGTTGAGGCTCGTCACTTAAGCGTTTGTTGAGCTCCTTTGTCAGCTTGACCTTTGATTTTATTGAAGAAACAAACATACTCACTTTAGTCATGATCAGGGATATCATTTTGCAGGAGCTAAAGCATACATTGTTACATATAAGCACACATTCAGACATGAATGCGTACATGCATGTACAAACACACTCCACACACACACACACACACACACACACACACACACACACACACACTTTTTTTCCTCTCCACACTTTCGTTTTGTTTCATTTTACTACCCTTCCTGTCTGCTTTGTGGGTGCTGTTGGATTCTTTTATGAACCCTTGGTGCTGAGAACACCACAGAATTATTGACTGTGATGTGTCTCTATTTGACGCTAAGAGCACAGACACGGTCAGCCGTGTCTCCCTGAGGAGTCCGATCCAGCTGACGAAAGGCCTAGGAGCGGGCAAACCAATAGCGCTGTGTCCGGGAGGGATTGCGGTGGTTCCCTCATGCAGCAAGTGAAGGGATTTCATAGTTATAATGTATTTTCTTTATATTCATGTTCCCAGTTTCTTCACCTTCAACCTCCCCCCCCCCCCCCCCCCCCTTTTTTATAGTTCAAATCTTTGCCAAGTCATTACTATAATGATGGAAATAATTATTGTTAGCCTGCACTTGTTTTCCCCCACACTTAATTGTTCGGCTTAATTGTTCGGCATATATATATATATATATATATATATATATATATATATATGTGTGTGTGTGTGGTGTGTGTGTGTGTGTGTGTGTGTGTGTGTGTGAGTGTATTACATCCATGCATACACATATGCATTCATACATACATGAACACATGCATGCATGGCTGCATATTCTTTTGTTACAAACGTACATGTAACTGTAACCTGTATATGTATATGTCTTGTTTAATCCTTCTTTCCATTCCGTATTTCGTTTTCTGTGGCTATAACGAAAAGGTTTGGTCATCGATTACATTTTTCACTGAACCAACGTTTGTGACAATGCTTTTCCCCGTAGAAAAGGGTTGTTTCTTGTTCAGTTGTAAGATCCACTGTGTTGACATTGATTGTTCTCCTCTGCTGGGTGCACAGTGCACTTTCATTGATATTTTGCTCGGAAAAAGTCAGAAGCTTGTCGACCATGACGACTCTCTCAATTTTAAGTTTGTTTGTTTGTTTGCTTTTCCTCTAAGTTTTCATCCTTGTCACCACACTCACCTGATATATGGATACTTCTACGCTTCTTTCTACCTCCACGTTCTTTTCCTGTCTCACCTGATATATTGATACTTCTACGCTACTTCTACCTCCACGTACTTTTCCTGTCTCACCTTGTGCACCACTTCAGTGGCATTATCCCCACACCATGCATTCCTGCTCCCCTTCTAACGACACCCTGGCTTGCCCCACACACGGCCCTGACACGGTTACTTTCAGAAGGCAACCGATGTCAAATCGCCATGAGGAAAACTACCAGAGGAGACACTGCACTCCTGCCGAGTAACTTTGGTGGTGTTAAGAGGTTCCTGTTCTGATCCAATGTTCGCAGACCGCAATCACAGGGCGTCCACGTCCACCCAACGACATCCCCATGAACATACTGACAGTGGCAAGCTCACCAAGGACATAGATGCGGAGAGGAAATCAAAACTGAGGGTACATCACAGTGGGGCTCGAAGGGCCACATAATTGGGGACTTTTTTCCATTCTGAATGACGATGGTGAAGACGACTCTACGGAATTCCGCACTGGTCTGAAGCTACAGGTCATGGCTGTACTCTACGCTTACTTCCATAATATATCACAGCGTCAAATAGGCCTGAAACGAAGAGACACCTGCAATGGTGATCAGGAAATTTCAGCAATTCTGTCACAAACGCATTTACTGAATGGATGAAACTCGGCTATGGGGTCCCAGTTTACCCAACTGAGCCTATAGCAAACTCAGTTTTGAGTAGGAGCCTGTCAGGGTAGCAAACATCCCACAAAAATGGTTTTGATGGCGGCTGCTTTTCCCTCCACATTCGTCTACATTGTTTGGGGTTTTTTTTTTTATTTCCTTTGATGGAAAGATTTCCACTTCTGTTTTATCTCTGCCCTAAATGCACGCCCCACTCTCCTCTTTACTTTCCTTCCTTATTTTCTGCAGGTAATGAAGAACCAACGAAAAGGGTAACTTATTCTAACTTTTCATTGATGTGTCTCTTGTTTTATGTACTCAAGCGATTCCATTCCATTCTTACTTTTTAATTCTCATATACGTTTTTTTTTATTCTGAGTTCACTACATATTTTTGGTAACCATTCTTTATATCATTCTCCTCCATTTCCCTCGCCTGCCCTTCACTGTGTGTCGTTCCGAGGAGTCCGTTTATTCGTAATGTTCCCACGGTGGTGTCAAGAATAAGACAGAGGTGTGTTGATGACTGTAGGTGGACTGTCCCAACCACGACCAGCCGTGTGCACTGATGACTTTGCATGGCATTAACCAAAGGGTTGTGTTTTGTTTGCATTACAGAACTCACGGATTCCCATACGCTGCTGGTAAAGAGTTTAATATGTACACTTTTTAATCCCAATTTTTCTCATCTCTGCTTTCCTTGTTTCTCTCCCATCTTCATCCTCCTTTTAACATCAATTTTAAATCGTTCTCATAAGCACTGAGGGCTACGATACCCGCATTTGTGTCTGTCCCTATTGATCTATTCATCCTGCTATTTTCTTCTGTTTTGTTTTTTTTTTTTTGTCCGCCTGAAAAAGACTAACAGGTTGAGGCTCGTCACTTAAGCGTTTGTTGAGTTCATTTGTCAGCTTGACCTTTGATCTTATTGAAAAAACAAAACATACTCATTTTAAAGTCATGATCAGGGATATCATTTGACATGAGCAAAAGCATACCTTGTTACATCTGGCAGGAGCTAATGCATACATTGTTACATATAAGGACACACACATTCAGACATGAATGCGTACACACATGTACACACACACACACACCACACACACACACACACACAACACAACACACACACACACACACACACACACACACACACACACACACACACACACACACACACACACACAACACACACACACAAACACACACTTTTTCTCCACACTTTCGTTTTGTTTCATTTTACTACCCTCCTGGCTGCTTTGGTGCTGTTGGATTCTTTATGAACCCTTGGTGCTGAGAACACCACAGAGTTATGGACTGTGATGTGTCTTTATTTGATGCTAAGAGCACAGACACGATCAGCCGTGTCTCCCTGATGAGTCCGATCCAGCTGACGAAAGGCCTAGGAGCAGGCAATACTAATGGAGCTGTCCTCTGGGAGGGATTGCGATGGTTCCCTCAAGCAGCTAGTGAAGGGTTTTCACAGTTATAATGTATTTTCTTTTTTCTTTATTTCATGTTCCCAGGTTCTTCACCTTCAACCCCACCCCCACCTCCACCCTTTTTTTTTATTTTGTTTATTTTTCTATAGTTCAGATCTTTGCCAGTCATTACTATATAATGATGGAAAAATTGTTAGCCTGCACTTGTTTTCCCCCCACTACTTAATTGTTGGGCATTATAAACATATATATTTGTATATATGTATATATGTATATATATATATATATATATATATATATATATAATGTATGTGTGTGCTGTGTGTGTTGTGTGTGTGTGTGTGTGTGTGTGTGTGTTACATCCATGCATACACATATGCATTCATACATACATACACATACATGCATACATACATACATGAACACATGCATGGGCTGTATGTACTTTTGTTACAAACGTACATGTAACTGTGTAACCTGTATATGTATATGTCTTGTTTAATCC
>JADBJO010034443.1:10000-13447 GCA_016801955.1 Conus betulinus
TTTTTGTTTTTGTGTTTTTTTTGTCCTTAATCCCTTTCTCTTTACGTCTCTCCTGACGGAAGTGGGAATTTAATTCTGATTTTCTTCCAAATGACGCTTTTCAAAATCTCAGCCGATTTAGCTTTTTCTCTTTCTCTCTCGTCTTCTTCTTCTTCTTCAGTCTCACATACTGTCAAATACTTTTGCTTTTGCTTTTGTTTCGTCATTTTACCAATTGTGTATGTAGGCCTGTTTTCGAATTGACGTCATATATTGTGCTCAAGTCTGGAACTCTTTGGTCCACGTTTAGTCGGGGTTGATTATGTAATGAGCGAACTTCGACGTGAATGGCTGCATTCCAAAGATAGAATATTTCTTAGTTGTGTGAGCATTAAAACACTGCTAATTCTAAGTCTCCGAGACAACAGTGCACGTTTTGTAGTCAGATGTTCTAAAGGAGCAGTGTACGTTGAACAATGTCACACTGTGTGTGAGGTGAGAGGGGTATGCGAGGAAATCGGTCTCATTCTTACCACAGTTTAAGTGCAGAATGTTTACATTTGTAGGACGCATTTTGTTCAACGTTTATACATTTTTTAAATGTACATGGCTTTTATGCATCTGGCGCATTTAAAACTTCCATTTGAAATGTGGAGACTCGAGTTGGTTGGTTGATTAATGGAATCCATTGACACCACATGTTCGTTACGCTCTGAGCTGCATGTAATATTTGTGATTAGATCAGCCCACATCAAAACAACGACAACAACAACAACCTCACACACACACACACACACACACACACACACACACACACACACACACACACACACACACACACACGCACACACAGATTCAGATTCAGAAAACTTTATTATCTCTCGTTAAAGAGAAATTACATTCGTGACCGCTGCCCTAAAAGTTAAGACATACATATTTATAGTTATAAACGTGACACTGAAAATTAAAATTACTTTCAAACAATAAAACATGCGTGTTTCACGAAAACGGGAATTTCAATCTTTCTCCTTTTTGGTAGTGCAAATAAAGCATGCACTCAGCCACTCATAATTTATATATACATACATGTGTGCACGTATGATAGAGAGAGAGAGAGAGAGAGAGAGAGAGAGAGAGAGAGAGAGAGAGAGGTGATTTATCATTAAAAATAATTAAGATAAGACATATTCCAGACATTTCTATTCCTCGCTGTTCCAGGACATGCACACACACACACACACACACACACACACACACACACACACACACACACACACACACACACACACACACGCGCGCGCGCGCGCGCGCGCGCGCACCACTCCAGCATCTATACTTTTCCCGCTTGCTCACAGACATACACACCCGCGCACATGTTTATGTCACAGGTGATCCACTGCTTCTTCTTACACGCTGTGTTTGTTTAAAAAGCGCAATGGATTTGAACACAAAGCTCTTTTTTGTGCGCATCAGCTTAGCTCTGGGGACACAAAATCGTCTGCCTGATGGAAGGAGCTCAAACTGTCGCGCAAGCGTATGCCCACTGTCACTAACAATCGCACGAGCCTTGTTTGACCGCACACCTTTCATACAACTCACTCATACTCTCCTGTCTCTCACTAACAATTCTACCACAGATGTTCACAACGCTATCCAAGATTTCCATACCAGCAAATGCATGAAAAAGTCAAGACAGACTCAATAAAACTCCTGTAAAATGTTTTAAGAATTTTTGGCTGGACATGCAGATTCCTCAATTTGCGTAGGAAATACATTCTGGTTTTCATCTCCTTTGTTTTTTAGACGTTAAGCTCAAGATAATTTTCTTTACACGAGGTGCTGAAACGCTCAACTTCATCAAAATATGTTACATCAGAATTGGAAAGGTCTACAAGGGCTGTATCATCTGCATATTTTATGACTGGTGTTTCTTCTGTACCAATACAGTCGTTGGTGTACAGAGTAAAGAGGACAGGAGAAAGAAACGGTACCTTGAGGGGCACCTGTGGAACAAAAGAGGACAGATGACAGGACAGATTGATAGCGCACTGACTGGATCTGGAGATGAGAAATCTGTGATCCACAGGATAAGCCTCTCTCTCTCTCACACACACACACACACACACACACACACACCACACACACACACACACACACACACAAAAGAAATAAAAGAATAGGGAAAGAAATCCTACCACATTCCAGCATTGACACGCACAAATTGCATTTAGAAAAAGAAACGCGTTTCGACTAGGAGGCCTTCTGCGGGCAGGAACCAAAGTGACACACTAAAGTGAAAGAAAACCCAACTTGAGAGAAGTGTCTTGGACGTCTTTGGAGAGCCGTCCTTGCTTTGAGTAGCCGCTGATGAAAGGGTTACCATTCATTGACCTTGACAGCAGACGCAGGTTTTCAGCTGTGCAGGGAATGGCTGAAGCGCGCAAGGGCAAGAAACCCCTTTCTAGGACGACGACGTATTGTCCTCCACAACAGAGTTAGGTTATTACGTGAGCCGGTGTCAGCAAGGTAACACAGAAACAGACAGACTATTTTTCTTTTAGTGCTGATCGATGAGAATGAGGAGGATGAAACATGATGCTACGGATTTCCATTCCAGTCTGAGACTGCCATGGCAGGGCTGTACTCTACACTCATTTTCATAATATATTCCGGCGTCAACCGGGCTCGAGAGATACAGACACCTGCAGTGTTGGTCAGGAAATATGAGCAACACTCTCAGAGACGCTTGCATTAAGTGGACGAAACTCGACTGTGTGGTCCCAGTCTTCCCAACTGAGCCCGTAGCAAACCCAGCTGAATAGGAAGGAGCCGGTCGGGGCAGAAAAATCCAACATGGCTCTGATGGAAATCGAACGCACGAGCCCCCAGCCGGGATTCCGCGACGCTAACCACTTCGCCACGGCGGCTAGTGACGGGCTAATGTTTAATGAAAGGGGGTTGGGGGGAGGGAGGGGGAGGGGAGATTGGAGGTAGCCTAGGGACGAAACTTTAAACTTTATAATGCAACTTCTTTTGTAGCGTGGATCTGTGATGAAGATACGGATAAAATGGTAAATCCAGGGATTTTAAGACTGCGCCCAAATTGATGAAGCGGTTTTGATGAACCAAAAAGTTAGTGGGGCAGTTGTATAACGGTTCAGGGACAAATCCATTGTATGTTTGGTGCGGACCCCTTTGCGCCGGAGCTTGGTCGAAGGGCAGGCAGCAAACTCCCCGATCTGCTCGCCTTCGTTAAGGTCTTCGTTCACACCCCCCCCCCCCCCCCTCCTCAGTGCGCTTTCTCTGGCGTGTCTGATTTTCTCGTTTTCTGGCGTCAGTCGGCGCTAGTGTTTGCTTTTTATTCGCTGACCTAAAAGCCGAGACTGCTTTGCCATCTTCTTGATGAGGCTTCCAACGATTACTGTTTAGACATGGTTTTGGTACTTTAATTAAAGACACGTGCGTGCG
>JADBJO010034444.1:10000-13446 GCA_016801955.1 Conus betulinus
TTTTGAATGGGCTTTGTGAACATGGTTTCGATGGTAGTTTACACCTTTATATCCAGTGGAGGATGCAGTACTGTTGATTATTTTGTTATGTCTCAAAACTTACTTAATGCCCAGTATGACATGTCACTCGTTGTTGACGATTCTGTCGAATCTGATCACTTGCCAGTTGTACTTTCGTTTCCTTTGACCATCCCAAGCAAAAGCGGCAAACATGAAAGTAAGAGCAATTCTTTTATCGAAAAACATGTTTGGGATAAACAAGGTGAAACAGACTTTCTAGAGAATCTGAGAAAAACAGACATTCATGATAGATTACAACGGGCGGACGCCATATTGGAACATGATGTTGATGGTGCAATAGATCTTTTTGTAAGTTGTCTGCTATCGGCTAGCAATTTCATGGTAAAGAAAGTCTATTTGGTTGCCTCACCAAAGTCTTCGGAATGGTTTGATGAGGAGTGTCGACAAGCCAAACGTTACAGTAAGCGTACACTCAGAATTTTCAGAAGAACTAGAAAAATAGAACACAGATTACAGCATGTACAAGCAAAGAAAAAGTACAAAAACTTGCTGAAGTTTAAAAAAAGAAGCTTTAAACGAAGGAAGGCCGAAATGTTAGCATCAAATATTTCTGATTCATCCAAATTTTGGAAACAGTTAACCGAAATGGGTGTGGGAAGCAAAGAGCGAAAAATACAAATGACATTTCAATTGATAAATGGTATGATCATTTTAAAAATGTGTTTTCAATGGATGATAGTAATTCGGATGATGAACATTGTGACAACATTGATTTGACTGAGCACGAAGAGCACGTGCTAAATGCTGAAATCACTGAAAGTGAAATTTCAATTGCTGTGAACAAATTAAAGTCAGGTAAGGCATGTGGATCAGATGGAGTCATTTCTGAAATGTTGAAGGCTGGAAGTGCAATTACTATTCCCTTTTTGAAAAGGCTTTTCAACATTATATTTGCAAAAGGCATTTATCCTAAAGTTTGGGCAAAGGCTATTATTATCCCAATCCACAAAAAGGGAGATACAGAGAATGTAGATAACTATAGAGGTGTATCCCTATTAAGCTCAATTTCAAAATGCTATAGCACTATTCTAAATAATCGTCTATACGCATGGCTTGAAGATAACAACCTGATCTCTGAAAGTCAAGCTGGTTTTAGGAAAAACTATTCTACAATAGACCAAATCTACTGTCTTTATTCTATGGTTCAAAAATGCTTGTCTCAGCGTGGTGGTAAAAAGCTTTATGTTGCTTTTGTAGACTTCAGAAAGCTTTTGATTCTGTAAGACACGATAAGTTATTGCAGTGTATTAGAAACCAAGGTATTAAGGGAAATTCTTCTGTTCTTTAAAAGCAATGTATAACTCATTAGTATCTTGTGTAAGATCTAACTTTGAATATTCAGACTTCTTTGACTGCCCAATGGGAGTCAGACAAGGGTGTGTGCTGAGTCCAACGCTATTTGAAATGTTTATTAACCAGTTAGCAAATCACTTATCTGAAAAAGGTAGACATGGCATTCAGTTGGTACCTGACATGATGGAACTGTTTATTCTCTGTTTGCAGATGACATTGTTCTATTAGCTTCTACTCCTGTTTGGTTTGCAAAACCAGCTAAACGTACTTCAGACATGTTGCACCAATATGAAAATGAAAGTTAATACGGACAAGACTAAGGTCATGGTCTTTAGAAAAGGGGGTTTTTCTGGGTAAAAGTGAACAATGGTTATTTGGCAATATTAAATTAGAAGTAGTAAACAAATATTGTTATCTGGTTTCATTTTTTCCACTAAAATCAGTCCGAGGATCGGCACTGAGCATTTGGTTGCCAAGGGAAAAAAGCTATGTTTAATCTAGTAAGGGCTTTCCAGAAAAATAAGGATATTAGTTATCAGATCTACTTTAAGATTTTTGATGCCAAAATTAAACCAATCTTATTATATTCATCTGAAGTTTGGGGCCTTAACCGTTTGGAATGCCTAGAAAAGATTCATTTGATTGCATGCAAACGTTTCTTGGGTGTCCCAAGTAAGACACCAAACAAAATGGTATATGGGGAACTGGGAAGATATATCCGTTATATATCAACTCCTATATATGTGCATTGAGATATTGGTTTAAGCTGCTTAGAATGGACCAACAAAGGCTTCCTCGTCAAGCATACGAAATGCAGTTAACTCTAGATCAAAACGTAAAGAAATGTTGGGTGACAAAAATAAGAGAATTGTTATGCGAGACTGGGTTTAACTTTGTATGGCTACAACAGGGTGTGGGTGATGTTCGCGGATTCTTGGCAATTTTTCGGCAAAGACTAGTTGATATGTTTATTCAAGAATGGACAGGATCTATAAGAGACAGGGAAAGGTACGCGTGTTACAAATCGTTTAAATCTATTTTTGAACGAGAAATATATCTTTGTAACATTGATGTATACTGTTTCAGGATTGCTCTGTCTCATGCAAGACTTAATGTTCTACTTTTGAACAATAATCTTCATAGGTTCAGTGACAGTAATGTGCAGATTCATGTCCCGACCCCTTTCCTCACCCCCTTGTCCCTTTCACCCCCCCCCTCCCCTCCCCCGACCTCCCCCCACCCTTCCCTCAGTCCATCCCCTTTTCTCCAACTTGAATGGTGGCCCGTGGCCGATGTTCAATAAAACATTTTCGTTCGTTCGTTCGTTCGTTCTCTCTCTCTCTCTCTCTCTCTCTCTCATCTCTCTCTCTCTCTCTCTCTCTCTCTCTCTCTCTCTCTCTCTCTCTCTCTCTCTCTCTCGCACACACACACACACACACACACACACACACACACACACACACACACACACACACAAGATCGGCAGAGTACTTCAAACCCGAGATTATACAATCCTGTGAGAGAAAATGACGTGACTATCTCAAATGATACCAGGTAGTAAATCAGTATCATGCCGCCCAGTCTCTGAGAGTATGTTTCATTTTTTCTCTTATGTATGAAACTATGAGGATCATCCACACATTCTGCGAACTGAACTGACTATCACCTTCCGTGAGCATAAAATGACTTCCTCATAGTACAACATAACGACAGATTTAATACCTCTCTCTCCCTCTCTCCACTCGCTCTCTCTCTTTCTCACCGCTTTCTCTCTCTCATCTCTCTCCTCATCTCTCGCTCTCCACTCTCTCTATCTGTATGTGGGTGCTGTGTCCGGTGGTTGTGAGTGTGTGCGCGCAGCTGCGCACGCGCGCGGGTGTGTATGTGTTGTAAGCCGTGGCCGTGTGTGTGTGTGTGTGTGTGTTGTGTGTGGGTGTGGTGTGTGGTTCTCTGTGTGACAGTGCCTTTGTGTGTGTTGTGTGTGTGTTTGTGAGATCAAGATTCTCTCCCATTCTCCTTCCAGCCCCTGTCCGACCCACATTTTTAACACACACACACACACACACACACAC
>JADBJO010034445.1:0-5000 GCA_016801955.1 Conus betulinus
CTTTCCTTAGGGGGATCGAAAGATTTGAGTCTGAAATATAGGACTCCCCACTTCCCAGCACAACTCCACAAAAACACAAACAAAACAACAAAAACAAAAACAAAAACAAACCAAATACCAACCCCTCCTCCCTCCCCTTATATAAAGACCTTCCCGGTAATTTTGAAGATAAATTATGTTTCTCATCGTATTCCTCTCTTTGGTTTGTCTGTTGTTGAGTTGTTTTTCTTTATTTCCCTTAGGCTGGTTTTCCCCCACGCATTGTGTTTGTTTTGTCTCTCTCTCGTTCTCTCTCATCTCTCCTCGCTCTCTCTCCCACTTCCTCTCTCTCTCTCTCTAGCGCTTGTATAATGTTATTTAAACTTTCTGAATCTTCAGTTCGTTATTTTTTCTTCTTATTTTTATCATGGTTAGTCCCCCCCCCCCCCCCCCCCCCCCCCCCCCCCCGCCACTCCCGCCACTCCCTCCCTCTAGCCCTCTAGCCATCCCTTTCCTTCGTGGCTTATCCAACCTTAGAAAACGTCCATAGCCTCTCATAGCAAATATTCTCTCTCTCCTCTCCTCTCTCTCTCTCTTCCTCTCTCTCTCTCTCTCTCTCCTTTCACAACACCCACACACACCACACACACACACACACAACCACACACAACACAACCACACACACACACACACGCGCGCGCACACACACACACACACATTCGAAATTAGTTTTGAACAATCTGTCTATTTGACGTATATCTTTATTCACAACAGACTCACCTCATTCCTGCAGTATATGTCTCATTTTTTTGTTAATTCATTCCATAAATAGTGAAACAAATGTTATTTCACAGCCCCCTGCCCCCCCCCCCCCCCCCCCCTCCCCCCCCCCCCCCCCCCCCCCCCCCCCCCCCCTGTTCAAGCCAGACATATCTAAGCCCCTGGCTAATAATATATATATATATATATATATATATATATATTTTTTTTTTTTTTATAAAAGTTTGCCCAGCATTAAAAAAAAAGTTTTCATCTAGATTTACAAGCATCAGTATGCTCGTTAGGGCAACCGACGAGCCTCCATCTTTATCATTTTTTTAGCCAATATCAGATGCAGCTGTTTAATGCCATGAAGTGATGGCAAACCTTTGTTGACAGTCTCACGCTAGAAAGCTGATTGGTTGCATTGTATGTGTCTTTTAGTTTCTTGTTAACCTCATTGGCCTCATTTCTAAGGGCTGGGAGCCTGAAGAAATGTCATTGCTCATTGTTCTCTCTCTCCCTCTCTCTCTCTCCTCTCTCTCTCTCTGTCTCTTCTCATATACCTTTCCCATCCACTCCCCCTTTTCTTTCTCCTGATGTTCAAAGTGATGGATGATAGAAGAATCCCGGTGTGTGTTTTCATCTCAGCTTCAAAGCCATGGCGACGACCACGGCTGATACAATTAGATCCAAAAATCACTTCGGGCCCCAACAAAACTGTTTAATGATGGTGATTTCAAAGGCAACACGACTCACGTTCTCTTTTTTCACTGAGTGTTCATTCGTGCTCTGGTTTTATTTATTTTATTTTATATTTTTATTGTTATTATTACCCCCCCCCCCACCCCCCCCCCCCCCCCCCCCCCCCCCCCCCCCCCCCCCCCCCCTGCAATTGACTGGCCAGACGGATGATGTTTGCATTGTATGAGAACTAATTTCCTTCGCCTCCTTCCGTTCCTGCATCCAGCCTGTCTCCCGACCTCTCCCCCCTCCCCCCCCCCCTCCTCCGTCCCCTGCTTTCTTTTCTCCTTCACCCCCTTCCCTCCCCGCTCCCCCCCCCCCCCCCCTCCGGTCCCCCATCCCCACACCACAGACACACACACACAGTATACGCCCCTGCTTTTTTTCCTCTCACATATGATTACGATTTGTATACAAAAAAAAAAAAAGATAATTGATGACAAAATGAATAATTATCACCGGAATTCGACAATTTATGATTAGTTTCGTATGATTAGCCTGTTGGCACTTTCTTTCTGTTCTTCCTTCTCTTCTCTTCTGTCTTCTTCTGCTCCGCTTACCCCCTCTCTCCTCTTCCACGTCGTCTTCTATGTCTTGTTCCCCTCTGTTGTTTTTGGAAAATCGGTTTTATCATTATGTTTCTTCATCGTATTCTCCTCTTTGTTTGTTTGTTTGTTGTTGTTGTTTTTTGTTGTTGTTGTTTTTTTCTTTATTTCTTTGGCTGTTTTTTCTTTCCCCCACGCATTGTGTTGTTGTCTTTCATATCATGTTTTTGTCTCCCCTATCCCCATCCATTGTCATATGTCTCTCCCTGTTTGTCTGTCCGCCTGTTTTGTCTGTCGGTCTTTTTGACTGTCTGTCTGTCTGCCCTCTCTCTCTCTCTCTCTCTGTGTATGTGTGTGTGTGTGTGTGTGTGTGTGTGTGTGTGTGTGTGTGTGTGTGTGTATGTGTGTGTGTTTTGTGTGTGTGTGTGTGTGTGTGTGTGTGTGTGTGTGTGTGTTGTGTGTGGTGTGTGTGTGCACGCGCGCGGGTATGCCTGCGTGTGTGCTCGTTGGCGTAAGTGCGTTCAGGTCTCCTCCTACTTACTAAGTTAAACCCTTCCTTACTTTATCTGATTTACATATCGCAATGCAGTATTCTGAAATGAATTGATATTCCGCATTTGTGGACATCTATGTTAACAGCCACGCTCGCCCCTCCTCGTGGTCTCTCCTTCCTCAAAATGCGTTTCGTAAGTTTATTCTCAATAATTTATTCATCATCTATTCGTTCCTTCCTTCTTATCTGACGAGAGAAAGCCTGATTCAAGAATCGAGGGAAATTTTATTTTCGATCTGGAAAGATACATGTCTGATCAGTCTGCTTGCTCTGTGGGCTCTGAATAAGAGAGTTTCTCTTTTGCTAACACGTGCGCTTTCTCTTCTGTAGTCCACATTGTCTCCCTTGTCTATTTTTTCGAACGAAGAAACGTGTCTGTCCACTGAGGTCTTGATTTCAGTCTTCTCTCTACAAATGCAATCCATCTGAGAACTGTTGACGGAGGAAGAAGAAGGAGGAGAAGAAGAAGAAGAAGAAGAAGAAGGAGATGAAGGAGGAGAAGAAGAAGAAGAAGAAGAAGAAGAAGAAGAAAACCCGATGAACTGACGATATTGCAGATTGATGGGGAGTGGAGGCGGGGGTGGGAGGATGGAGGATGTAAAGACTCAGGGCCTAACACTAAACTGACAAAGGTGGAGGAAATCTGGTGAGCAGTTCATCAGTGTTGTGCCTAGGATTCTCTTCTCGGAATCAAAAAGAAGGCACACACACGTGCGCCCGCGCGCGCGCGCGTGCACACACACACACACACACACGCACGCACGCACGCACGCACGTACGCGTATGTGTACGCGCGAGCACGCATGTGTGTGCCTTCTTTCCCTAAATAGCCGTGTCTCTGTCCTCAGACTACCTGTCTCTGCCTCTCCGTCTCTTTCTCTTTGTGTGTATGAGTGGTCTCCCTTGTTCGGCATCTGTCAAGGTGTTTTCAGCCGCTCCGGTAAATTTCGACTCCTATCAACTGTAAGTCGTACAGCATGCCTGTTGAAGGTCTCCCATTCATTCTAGAAGCCACGCTCAATGAGGCGCTGGAAGCAATGACATTGTCGTCATTCAAAATAGAGGGCAGAAGAAAACAAACTGTCGTCGTTCTGCGGTTCACTTCGAGTACCGAACAGCCCCCCCCCCCCCCCCCCCCCCCCCCCCCCCCCCCCCCTGCCACGCAAACTCCAGGCCATAGCATGGCGTATCGTCGCAAGTGTCCGTCACAGCTGAACAGGGATAGACACAGAGCAGAGACCTACAGAAGCAATCAAAAGAAAAAACGCAAGTGAAATTTATGTTCTCCGTCCGGTTTTTTTTTTGCCGACACCTCCAAGCGTATTTTACCACGTTGACAGAACCAGCGAGAGTCGTGTTGCATGTGATGAGATTTTCAAGTGTGACAACAATCTCCCTCCCTCTGTAACTCGCCAAACAGAGATCGACTTAGAGCAGTGTGACAAAGAAGCTGTGACAGTTTCACACGACGAAGTGTCGGTCTTGGATTTGGATCTGTGAAGCCAAGTGCTGATCAACACTCTGCTGATGAATATTGTGATGTGGTTTGTGATCCGGGCAGGCCTCCGGTGAATGAACAACAGAACGACCCTCCAGAGAACGTGACTACCAGTGACAGTATGGCACAGCTACAGGGAAGGATAAGAAACATGGGAAAGCGTTCATTCTATTGACAGAGACAATGCGCAACTGCCTTTCCAGCGGCAATTCAGCTGTGGAGAACGGGAAATCTTGTTGACTGTGGATAAACTTTTTTGGAAGCCTCGTTGACAATCACATCGGTGTGTTCGGAGTTTGTGAATTATTTCCGTGGTTTGGTTGGTTTCCTCATCGCGATGTTTTCTGACATTCATTGTTTGTGTGTGCATTCCTTTACACTCATTGTCGAGCAGCCCCACCCCCATCGTCACCTCTGCATGAGAATGGGCTTTGTAAGCTTAACTCATTAAATCACTCCTTCGATCATTCGTTCTCTTTGTGTATAGGTCCTTGACCCCAGTCACTTGTCTGTCTGTCTCTGTCTGTCGGTCGGTCGGCCTCCCTCTCTCTCTCTCTCTCTATCTTCTCTTCTCTCTCTCACGTACCCACCCCCCCTCCCCCACCGTCCCCGCCCCCACGCGGTCCCACAAAATAATGTTTTATCTGCTTTATTATTGTGACTATTATTATTATTATTATTATTTTTAACCTATTTTGCCCAGCTTTGAGCAAGGTAACGCAAAAGCCAGCAAATCAACTTAACGAGACCTGGTTAAGAAAATGGAACTTGGGGCAATGACAAGCCCGTAACATTTTGGTCCGGATCTGTCTCTCTGATCTGGATCGTAGAGAAGATCCGGGATCTGTTCAATGCTGGCGGTTGTCTTCTCCCTCCCAAGTGTCCTTCAAGTTGCTTTGCAGCAACGCAAGTACTGGGATAC
>JADBJO010034445.1:10000-13446 GCA_016801955.1 Conus betulinus
CTCTCTGTCTCTCTCTGCTCTCTCTGTCTGTCTGTCCCTGTCTCTCTCTCTCTCTCTCCTCTCTCTCTCTCACCCACACACACACACAACACCACACACCCACACACACACACACACACACACACACACACCACACACATCTACATTGCCTAAACATGTCGTGCTGTCAGCCATCACTTCATCTTGAAGCTCTTTACTGAGAAGCCTTAGCATCTCCAACTCCTGGACGGACGATGGCTCCCAAAGAACTGTCCTCCATGCTAGCCCGAGGTTCCCCTCAGTCTGCATGGGTCCCGTCAGGCCTCTGAACAGACCTGTCAAAGACCAGTCTCAGGAAGAAGGACAACATCTCTGAAGCTTACGTAGCAGCCACCCCCATCCCTCCAGGCACACAAGAAACGCCTGCATGCCACGCGCGCGATCACACGCACGCACGCCCGCGCATGCACGCCAGCGCGCGCGCGCGCGCGCGCGCGCACACACACACATACACACACAAACACACACACGCGCGCGCGCACACACACACACACACACACACACACACACACACAACATACACACACACACACACCACACACACACACACCACACACACACACACATATACACACACACACACACACAGATTCACGCACGCGCGCACGCGCGACTCGAACACCCTCTCTCTCTCTCTCTCTCTCTCTCTTTTCTCTCCCCTCCCCTCCCCCCGCCCCTCCCCCCCTCCCGCCCCCCGCTCCCGTTCCCCATCTCTCTAGAGAATAATGAAACCATGATCAATGATAACAAAAACAAAAACAAAACAAACAAAAAAACCCGTAAAATGTGAGAAAAAGTGTAAAGACAGAAACAAAGATGTTAGATATAGACTATGAGGAATATTGGAATTCACCAAATAAAAAAAAAAAAAAAAAAATCAAAAGTGACTGCTTTTAGAAATTCAAGCTGATTTTAGCCAGGCTTATTTATTCATTAGTCTATACATATCATAGTTTCTCGCTGCTTTCTTCGCTGCTTTACTTCCTTTGTTTCTGCTTTAACCAGAGCCGAGATATTAGTTTTTGAAGGACTTTAGATTTGGATGGTCGTAAACCCAGAGCGAGAGTAAGAGAGAGAGAGAGAGAGAGAGAGAGAGAGAGAGAGAGCGAGAGAGAGAGAGGAGAGAGAGAGAGAGAGAGAGAGAGACTGACTGACAGACAGGCCAGATAAAGAGACAGACAGACACAGACAGGCAGGAAAAGCAGACCGTCAGACAGCCAGACAAATAACACATACAGACAGGCAGACAGACAGACAGACAGACAGAGAAGGCGTGTCTAAAATCCATTGAGAGCTATCAGTGATGTGTGCGAGTTTGTCTTCCAGCTAGGTATGAAAAACCACAACCTCCTCCTTCTCACACCTTCACCCTCAATCCGCCCCCCTCCCCCTTTCCCTCCCCTCCCCCACCTCCACCCCCTACATTTCTCCCTCCTCTCTCCCTCCTTTCAGCTCCCCTCCCTCTCCCCCCTCTCCCCTTCCCCTCCCCATCCCCCCCCCCGCCTCCTCCTCCCCCCCCCCCCCCTCCGCGAGCGCCAAACAAACTTCCCTCTCCGTCCCGCTTATTTCCATCCATCCATCCCCCATCCACCATGTATGTACCCCTGCCCCCCCTGGTCCCTCCACTCCCCCCCTACTACCTCCCTCCCCCCCCACCACCCCGTGACAGTGCGCAGACCTGTGGTAACCACATTCAAACCGAAGAACGAGGCTTATTCGGTGGCCTCAATACGTCGTCGAAGCTTCTCTTCGTGGTCCACGTTTCAATCCCCTTAGCCTCCCCAATGCAAATGGGATGAGAGATCTCCTCCTCCTCCTTCTCCTCCTCTTCTTACTTCTCCTCCTCCTCCCACCCCACCTCCCCTCCTTCTCCTCCTGCCCTTCCCCCTCCTCCACCCCTCCCCCTCCTCACCTCCTCTTCCTTCTCCTTTTTTTTTTTTTTTTTTTCTTCCCCGAGTAGATGCGATTGTAACCAACGTTCGCTTAGCCCTGGAGGGCCGTGGGAGGATAGACGGCGATTTCTGGGGAGCTAAGGAGTCTGCGTGGAGGAGGAGGGGGAGTGCAGATGTCGGTAGGGCTGTAAGTCTTTGACAAAAGAGGGATTTTGCTAGCTGCTGAGAGAGAGTCAGCCTAGCCTACATGCATGCACTGCTAGCTCTGTGTTTCGCTCCCTTTGTCTGGTCTAGTCTAGTCTGTCTGTTTCTGTCTCTGTCTTTTGTCTGTCGCTGGCCTGCCTTTGCCCCTTTTGACCGTGAGTCTTTCTCAATCTGCTTTTTAAACAGAAAAAAAATCTCTCTTTGTCTGTATGTCAGTGTTTCGGTCTGCTGTCTGGTCTGTCTGTCTGTCTGTCACACACACACCACACACACACACACACAACACACATACACACTCTCATCTTCTCTCTCTATCTCTCTCTCTCTCGAGAGAGAGAGAGGAGAGAGAGAGAGGAGGGAGAAGAGAGGAGAGAGAGAGAGAGAGGAGAGAGAGGAGGGAGAAGAGAGAGAGAGAGAATAAGACAGCTACTAAGCGAAAAAAAGTCGTAAAGTACGATCATAATATACGGAGGTTGAAGGACAACACAAACTTATTTAACAATAAGCCAAGGCGTGACAATTTACATTGAACAAAAAGAAATATTCCAGACCATTTGAACATTTGAAAGAAAGAGTTAGTGAGAGAGAGAGAGAGAGAGAGAGACGAGAGAGAGAGAGAGAAGGAGAGAGAGAGAGGAGAGGAGAGAGCATATAATTGAAATTGGAACACATTTAAACATACGAACTTCGACGAAAAAAATATACGTTCCGTCGTTTATCAAAACATGGATTTCTCTTGTTCTTCGCTGTATAGGCTCGTGTACCTAAGTCCCAGAAAATGGAAAACGTAGGAGACAAAGTATGTCGTCATTGTTTTACTGTTGACTATTTCAATGATAAACTCGCGGGGCCCACCCATCCTCTCTCCTCTTCTCTATCTCTCTCTCCTCTCTTCCTCCTCTCGCCATCTTGAGGCTGCGAGTGTGGGTGTGTGTGTGCATGTGGTGTGGGTGTGTGTGTGTGTGTTGTGTGTGGTGTGGTGTGGCGTCAGTGCGGTCGTGCTCGTGTGTGGGTGCCCGGCGACGCGAGCGCACACAGCGCGGCGTGTGGTATGTGTGGTGTGTGTGTGTGTGTGTGTGTGGTGTGTTGTGTGTTTGTGCATGCGTGGTGGGTGTGTGTTGGGTGTGTGTGTGTGTAGTGTGTGTGATGAATGTGTGCATGTGTGTGGTGCTGCGGTGTGGTGTGTGTGTGTGTGTGCTGTTGGTGTGTGGTGGGTGTGTTGTGCGCGCGCGCCGCGCGTGTTTATGTGTGTGTGTTGTGTGTGTTGTGGTGTGTGGTGTTGTGTGTGTGTGGGCTCGTCTGTCAGGCAAA
>JADBJO010034446.1:0-13445 GCA_016801955.1 Conus betulinus
ATCGCCCCTGGGTTTTGTCAAAGGTGCTAAGTTTTTCTTTCTTCGTGGTGGCATGGTGAGAAAAGGGCTGACAGTAAACCAACCCCCGAGGCGCTTAAACAGCCAAAAGAAGGGGCATAAAAACTCACCTTTTTATCCCGCGCGGTAACGAGGTCACCAAGACCCCCGTGCGCACTACCAGTTGACACAGGCTGGATTACACACTGCTGTGTGAGATTCCATCATTGGTTGCCGCATAACAAAAAAAAAAACAATGTTTTTTGAAGGGATAATCTCTCCCTAAAACCATACCACTATTTTTTCCGTACTCTACCTTTCCTCCCACTACCCTCCCACTTCTCCTCTTTAAACACACACACACACCACACACACACGTGATCAAGATGGCGACATCAAAACAACAACTGTAAGCTGCTCTGCTGAATTTTTGCAGCTCTACAACAAACATGAGGAATCCCGGAGAACAACGATTTCGTGTAGTCGGGCTCCTAACACGAAATCTGAATATGCATGCAGGTGTCCCAAGAAACCTACAACAACTCTGAATATGGCAAGTGAAAATTCGGAGCGATCAACCCAAACCAAGTCCTGCCAAACCACAGGCAACCCAGAGCAACGGTCTGAGAACACCTGCTCCGCTCTTGCACTGCCTGACTTGTTAAATGAGGTTGGTGATTTAAAAACACTCGTAACAACTATGTACGAAAGAATTACTGTACATGAAAAACCATAGCAAATCAAAACGAGTTCATAAAAAAATGGAACACTCTTGCACACCTAACAATCCAAAAGCTACTGCTTCGAGTTGGAGTCCCTCAAAACCTACGCCTACATTTGCAGAGGTAGTGGCATGGTTCCAACAGAAAAAGATGCCAGTAAAGAAAAACAAAATAAAAGTGCAAAAGATAAAGAAAAAACAACACATAGAACCACTCCGACCACTATGACAGAAATGTCCTCCAAAAATGACGCAAAGAAAGATGAATGACGTCACGAATTCGAACTCTGGAAGGAAGGGAGTGTAAAAAAAGAAAACAAGCAGGACTTGCCAAATGTTCTTCTACTACACGACTCTGTACTGAAAGAGTGGATGGGGGAAAGACTAGGAGCCTCATATGGTTTTCAATCAACATCTATGAAAACTTTTACGACCAAAGAAATCCTACCGTCCCTGAAAACAACCAGAAGTAATCGTAATCCATTGTGGCATAAACGAAATAAAAAACAATGATGCTACCAAGACAAGCAAAACCTTCACTGAAACAATCAAGGAGATCTCAAAAGAAAACCCCCACTCAAAGATCGTTGTGAGCAAAATCGCCCCTGTTAAGCACGAAGAGTTGGAGATGAAACGAAACCTGTTCAATGCGACCACCACGGCAGATCTATTTGACTCCCCAAACGTGAGCTTCGTCAGTCACGACACTCTTCGGGCAAACTCTGGAACCCAGCGTGATGGCATTCATCTGACATGGACGGGAACCAGCGTCGTTGCCCGTAACATCGGCAGACACCTCAACAGAATGTTATGGGTCTAAACCCAAGAGGCGCCGGAAACAACACCCCGCACGGTATCCATCATGGGAAGATTCCTTTCACTACAATCCAGGGATCTCGGCCGCCCCTTCCATGGCCCCTGGTGGAACTATTTTGACGTGCTAACACAGTGGGAATAAATACTTTCAAACAGTCTAAGATGCTGAAGACATTATTCTAGCACAATGATTTGTAGAGTTGTAGATTATTCAGCATCAGAAATGTTTTGATCGTTGGAGATTGTCATTCAATTTTTTTTTGTGCCATTTTTCACAATCCCTGAAATATCCCCCCCCCCCTCCCCCTAATCTATTTATCCTTGTTGACATTCATTGTATATTTTAGTGTAGTTACTTTTTTTTTTATTCTGGTGATATAGTATTCAATTAGAAAGAACATGAAAAGACCAAATAATGTGAGCATACTGTAATGGAATTGCAGATCAATATCAACAAATATTCAGGAGCTGATTCAACATCTTTCAGATCATATCTACCAAGCATTAGTATTACAATCTCTTACTGTACATGAAAGAAAAGCTTCCAAAATCCAAAACTTTTACTACCCACCAATATACCAAAACAATGATGAAACGGGAAGGGTTGGTACCGCATTGTACCTTCGACAAAATGTTGAATACCTCGAAATAGATACACCTTTTTCAAAAGACATTAAAAACATAAATGCTTGTGCAGTAAAAAAAGCAAAATTCCATGGATCATTGATACTGAATATATTGTCGGTTATTTGCCAAAAGGCCCTGACAATCAAAACACAGAATGGATCCTACTTTACAAGACCAAAATGATAAGTGGTTAATTGCAGCAGGTGTTTTCAATTCACATGCTCCCTTTTGGGATAGTGAGTGCAAAATTATAACGCATAACAGATTCCTTGAAAATGTAGTAGACTCTTCACTCTGTATACTGAATGATGGTAGTGCCACTCGAATCCCGGATATTCCATATCATTGGGCTACAGCGATAGACCTAACTCTCATGTCGGCTGCAATCGCTCCAAGTTGTGATTGGGACACATTTAAAGACTCGCTAGGCAGTGATCATTTACCAATAGTTATTTCCATCAAAGTAAAACAAAATAATTCTGATCTCACAAAAGATCAAATCCCAAATTTAACTACAACAAAGCTGATTGGGATAGATTTGAAAACATACTTTTTATTGGCAATTGTGAGGAGATGATGGTTGATGATGTTGATACAAGCTACATGAAATTTGTTGATACTGTTTTGCGTGCAGCTGAGCTTTCAATCCCTAAATGTAATCCTGATAAAACAGAAAATATACAGGAATTGTTTGGTGGAACGTTTCCTGTGAAGAAGCGAGAGAACAAAAAATGGAGGCTTATAAAATGTATCTAAAAAAATAAAACAGATCCAGAAAAGATTGCTGAAAAAAACAAAGCAAAAAATCATAGTAATCGAGTGAATGAAAAGGCAAAGGAAGAATATTGGTCAAATTTCTGTGAAAATGAGGTTAAAAAAAACAAAGATCTCAGAAAACTTGGAAAAAAATAAGAGAAATGAAAAATGGAATGTCTTCCTGGGTACCCCTTGAATGGGAAAAAACGAATTTCCTTCCAATTTTGAAAAGGCTGAAGCATTTGCAGATGCATTTGCAAAAAATAGTAACTTTGAAGGCCTCTCAGAAGAACAGAAACAGTTTAGAGAGAAAAAATGGACGAAAACGAAGACAATGAAAAAAGTCAGAATAACAATCACTATACAAATGCTCCTATTACTTTTCAGGAAACAAAAGATGCAATTTCAAACATTGGATCAAAGAAAAATCAGTGGGACCAGATGCAATTTCCAATGAAATGATAAAGCATTTACCACCTAATATGAAACTTTTTCTAAGTTTGTTTTTTCAAAAATGTTGGTTTGGAGGGATTCAACCATCTTTGTGGAAACAATCTACTGTTACCCCTATTCCCAAGGAGGGAAAGTCAAAATCAGATGAAATAATTACAGACCTGTCGCTCTTACATCACGTGGGGAAACTTATGGAAAGAATAGTTCTAAAAAGGCTTGAACACTTCTGTGAAAAAAATGGTATAATCCCAATACAACAGGCGGGTTTTAGAAAAGGTAAATCATCAGTTGATCATTTTTAGTAAAAATTACCACACAGATTAAACATCAGTTTTCACGTAGGAAAAACGTTCTTGCCACTTTTTTTTGACATTAGAAAGGCATATGACCAAGTTTGGCATTCAAAACTTCTAAATAAACTAAGATCAATAGGTATTTCAGGCTGTATGTATAACCTTATAAAAAGTATTTTTTAAGTGAAAGAACAATACAGACTAAGGTTGGTAATGTCTACTCTAATCAAAGACGTATACAGATGGGAATCCCACAAGGAGGTGTAATAGCCCCAATCCTTTTCAACATTTTGATGCATGATCTTCCAAAAGGGGCCTCAAACAATGTCGAGCTAGCACAATATGCGGATGATATTTGCATATGGATGAAAGTTACTCTAAAAAAGCTTACACCGATTAGATCAATTAACTATATTAAAAAGCTATATCAAAATGAACAAAACAAAATCAACAAATACATGATTGAAAACGGACTAACTCTTTCATGAAAAAATCGCATATGGTTCTCTTCAACTCGGGCTATGATCCTAAACCTCTACCTCTCTTTTCAAATAAATGGAATGCTGCTTGAATATAAAAAAGTTGTTAAATTTCTAGGAGTAAGCCTGACTTCTAAATTGAATTGGAATCACCATTTAGAAAATATTCTGACAAAAGCCAGAAAAGGGTTAAATCTATTAAAAATGATAAGTCGACAGTCGTGGGGAAAAGACAGTAAGGTACTTATTCATTTAGCAACTGCGCTTGTCAGATCAAAATTATCTTATGCTCAGGAAATATTCTTTTCAGCTCCAAAATATTTGATAACAAAGATGCAAAGCATCGATAGCAAAGTTTATAAGATAGCTCTCGGTGTCCCTGTCCAAGCCTCAACATTAAAAAACCTACACAGAAACAGGAATTTTGCCTTTTGCCGAAAATATGAAACTTGCTTCAGCAAAATATATATTAAGGAGTCATTCAACGCAAAATTCATGCATCAAGGAAACTGGTTTAAAATCAGAAATACATTTTCCAAAGCGAGCACAGAGTTTTGACTCTGTAAAAACTATAGGCTCCTATACATCCCCATTTATTCCATCATTAAAAATAGAGAAATCGTATCACATTGGGAAAAATTTCTCTGTATTCACAGCAGAGCTAATTGCTATTATTATGGCACTGAACTATCTCTCTTAGTCTTCCATATTCGATATTTCAAATATTATTTTGTGTCGATTCCAAATCTGTCTTACAAGCTTTAAAATATTCTCATACAAGAGTGAGAGGAGAAATGATATCTGAGATATATCATTTAATTCATTTTTTTGTCTTTACGTGGTTCTTCTATTGACTTTTGTTGGATTCCATCACATTGTGGTTTAGCAGCAAATGAAAGGGTTGATCGGTTAGCCAAAAATAGTGCAGCTAAGGAAAAGAGCTTTACAAAAATAGATGTTCCTTTATCCTTGTATGAAAATTATAGCCTTTTAGGTAAAGCATCATGGGATTCGGTGATACGAAGACACAAAAGAGTGTCCAAACACAATAAAGGACAACAAGGGAAAATTCTTTAAGAAGCTTGTAAAATATAAAACGGGACACAATCTCCATCAGGAACGGATTTTGAAGAGTCTGATCTTTAGACTCAGACTTGATGCATACAAAACAAAATATTGTAAAAATGCCATCTGCATTTGTGGCCAAAATATTACTCCATTCCATGTCATCTTTCTTTGCAGAAATACTAAAAAATATTTACCTGCTTGGTTATTAAGTTTGAACCCATCAATCGCGAATTTTTGGGAACGAAGCGAAGGCTATAGAAGCTGTTAAAGCAATTGTTAAGAGTCCAGTGGACATTTACTTTGATTCTCGAGTTATTTGTGTGATTTGTTCTCTTATTATGTCAATTTGTTAAAAATATTTTGTTTCTTTAAAAATGTTCAGATATGAATCCAGGCTAAAGTAGTTTACCGTTGTGCCGGTAGATTAGAATGGGGTTAAAATGATTGTCACTTATTTATATGTCATTGTTTAGATAGACTATGCGTGCAAAGATTAGCATACTACACTACCTCGACACTCCATACACTTTAATGACATTTTTTAAAAAACAACACACACACCCCCCCCCCCCCCCCCCCCCCCCCACACACACACACACACACACACACACATACACGACATACACATACACCGGTCCTTTTACATTTTTTGTGTGTGTGTGTCTTTGTTTGCCTGTTCGTTTGTCTCCTGTTTTTGTCTAAGATCACTATAAAGTGGATAGACATTAAATTAAAGAACGAAAAAAAAAAATCAGAGAGAGAGAGAGAGAGAGGGGGTTGACGGTGCATCACCTTGTCGTCATACTTCCTGTCAAAATCGCTCAGGAAAGATGTAAACACATTTCTCGGGAACCTCTCTGCAGCTGACCCACTTTGGCCACACATTACTGACCAGTACCTGACCAACATTGCAAGAATGGCATATATTATTATGCTGATGCTATTGTAGTGCAAGCTATGGCGAGAATAATTGGTAAGGTCATACACATCGTAACAAGTAAGCAAGAGAGCTCCAGGATAAGATATCTGATGAATAAGATCTTGGCGGGAGACACTGAATTATCCCTTCCACCTGTCCTTATAGGGCAAACAGGCGAGGAACATTTTGTGAGCCTAACACTTCATCAAACCAGAGACAGTGAAAATGATGAAGAAAAGGAGGAAGAAAGTATTTCCTCATCTCCTACAGAAGGTGAATCAATCATGCAGTCTCCTCTTGACGACGCCAACCGACCTGCACAGTCTCCACGTGATGACATTGACCGACCTGGCACTGTAAGAAAACCAAAATGTCAGTGTACTATGTGCTGCAAGGACGCAGTCAACCCATTTCAGCCACAGAGCGACACACTCCTCTCTCCAACTGACCAGGGTAAGTTCAGGAAGGTCCTGCTATTTCCAAAGATCTTGGTTCCAGCAATACCCTTGGCTTCACCTATACACAACAGACAACAAGGTATATTGTTTCTTCTGCATGAGAGCTAATCAAGGCTGCAAACCTGATGCAGCGTTTGTATGGAGCGGTTTTGACAAGTGGAAGAAAGCATTGTAAAAGTTCTCAAGCTACGAAAAATCATCTTCACATGGAGCAGCCGTGTATGACGTAAAATATAGGCTGTCTACAACGTCAGTGTATGCTCGAGTGACGTGTCAGCATGAAACAGAACAAAAGAAACACCTGCAAAGCCTGATGAACGAACCAAAGAGCCTTCAGTTTCTCCTGCGTCAGGGTCTGCCTCTCCGCGGACATGACTAGCAGGAAGGCAACCTTCAACAGCTGCTCAAGATCTGCTTTGGGGAAGGCTGCAAGGAAAAAAAAAACAAACACAGGTTCAAAATGTCTGTCTGTCACACTGAACACAAATGCATACACGCACTCAGCACAGCATTCACACCGTGCACACGCAGTCTCTCCAACCAACCAGAAGGCGCACTACAAGAACTCTTCTTTCTCCTCCTCTCACCAGGGAATAATTTACTAAACGATAATCAACTTTTCAAATCTGTACATCTTATGTTCCTCCACTCCAGTGGAGCTACAAACATTCCACAGATCCACTAGCCGGGACCAAATTTCACCTCATACATAGTAATTCACGACAACTTTTTTTTTTTTTTTTTTATTACAGGTTTCTCTCTTCACTGAAAAAAAAACACAATTCATACATTTTCCAAAGAAGAATTGAAGATGGCTGGTATCTAAATTCCGACCCAGGGGAACAATAAAGAATCATAGCGGGACAACATGACAAACGTTTCAAAATTCTCTCACGACTGCTGCAGTCGTTGTCCTCTTCACAATTAGGTGCTGCCACAGCACTGGAGCCCAAATACTTGTAATGCAACTGCCACAGCTGCTTGTACCATTACTGGTGCTGCCACAGCACCGGGAAGGGCTGAAACATGAATGAAGTCCGTGTAAGTAATCTATTTCAAATTCTGAATAATGATAAATTCTTCCCCCCCCCTTTTTTTTTTTTTTTTTTTTTTACCTTTTCTTAACTCTCTCTCTTTTCTCTCCCCATCTGTCTATACCTCACCTGGTAATGGTAGATTGTAGTGAATCTCGTTCTGCAGTTCCAAACAACCTGTCTGGTCAGTGTCCCCAAGCCATCTCCTTGCTATACCTTATTTTTCCTTCCTGCGCTCTTCCTGAGTACGTATTCAGTACTCAGTACTCATCTAACTCTACGCATTACCAGCCCTGGTTACTTGACCAATGGACAACGTCCGTCCATTCAACCAATAATCACCCTACGTCTTTAGCCACATCGACACCGATCACACTGGTCAGGCCACGTAAATATATCCTTTATTTTACCTTTTCTTTTCCCTACCTAGGGTAATGCTTTATATTAGATAAGGGCGTACGCAACGGAACGTCACATGTCGCCATGTGAGGCTACATCACATGACACCCCCCCATCCCGGGGTGAAAAAAAAAATTTTCGCCAAGAATTTTGTTAAAATACACATACATATCTAGTTAATATACAAGTTCAGCCATCAATCATCAATTTTTCATCACACAAGAGTTTCCATCAATGCACAGAAGTAACCTTTACGAACATCATAACAGATCCAAAATCACATTTCAAAATCTTAGTTTGAAAAAAAAAAAAAAAAAAAAAACAGTTTTTTTTCCTTTTTAAAAAAAACAAATTCATACTCCATCACAAATCACAAGTTACACAGACACGAAGAACATATAATGATACTGATAATTCCAATGCCATTCATGTTATAAATACCAAAATGTAAACATAGTTTTTTCTTGCCTGTTCTCACATAAACATGTATCCCAAAATCCTCACAAAATGAGAATTTCGTCATGACTCACTTGATGAGAAAAGTTTGCCAAGTGAAAAGTCTTTCTTCAAGCAAGAATATACAATATAGCAGTGCACTCGAAAGTTAAACACTTTTTTTCATTCTTCACAATGGACCGACACACACACACACACACAACACACACACACACACACACACACACACACACACACACACACTTGTAACACATCAAATGAAGTATTCTGCACACATTCACAAAGTACCATCCTACCATGAGACTCCAATGCCAGTACATATGCACTTTTTGAAAAAAAGATCAATCACAACTACTTATTAATTCAGACAGTGTGACAGTAGCACACATAACAATGCCAAAATGTCAATAAAGTCTGTCCACAATGAAAAAAACAAACAGCAGAAACAGTCTTTCCTTTTTTATGCAGTTACAGCTGCACGAAGGATACTGTGCACTCACGCACGGGACAGAAAATCTGCCATGACATTCTGAGTTCCAGGTAATGGCTCAATGTCAAACTTGAACTCCTGCAATGACAAAGCCCATCTTAACACCTGCTGTTTTTGGTCTTGGACGACTGCAAAAACGTCAATGGCCTGTGGTCGGTTTGTAACCGAAACTGTCTCCCAGTGAAGAATCTGGCAAATTTCTCACAAGCCCAAACAATGGCAAGACACTCCCTCTCAATTGTTGAGTATTTGACTTGTGTGTTAGAGAACTTTTTACTTGCATATTGCACAGAGTGTAACAATCCATTCTTTTCTTGCAAAAGCACAGCTCCCATGCCTTTGGAGCTAGCATCAGTTCTCAAAACAAAATCCTCTGAAAGAGAGGGCAAAAGCAGTACAGGGAATGAATAGAGGTGTTTTGAACACATTCCAGAGCTTTCTGGCACTCATCTGACCAGACGATACTTTTGTGTTTTTGTTTCTTTTTGTTAAGTCACTCAAAGGGGCTGTCAAGGACGCAAAGTGCGGTACATATCTTCTGTAATAGGACAACAATCCAAGGAGTGATCTTATCTGTTTCTTTGTAGTGGGTCTCTTAAAGGCCAAGATCTTTTTTACTTTCTTTTCCTCTGGTGTCATTTCCCAACAGAAATGACATGACCCAAAAACTCAAGAGTCTGGAATCCAGCACGAATTTTGGATGGTCTAGCCGTCAGACCAAAAATTCCGGAGTTTACAAAAAAAAAACAGCTCTCAAGTTATCCAGAAGATCATTCCATGACTTTGCAGCAAGCAAAATGTCATCAAAAAAACTTACTGCTCCACACTCATGAAGTTTTAGTGCGCGCATCATTCTAACAAAAGAAGCTGGGGCGTTTTGCAATCCAGATGGCATTTTCGTCCATTGAAACAGTCCAAAAGGAGTCTGAAAAGCTGTTTTTTGTTTTTTCCTTGTCTGCTTCAGCCATGGGAATTTGCCAATACCCTTTAGTTAAATCTATTTTGACAAAACATTTTCCTTCTGACAGTTGACAAAGAAGTTCTTCAGTGTCTGGGATAGGTTCTGCATCAAACACAGTGATTTTTGTTTAACTTCCTGCAATCGATGCAAAACTGCACCGAGCCATCAGATTTGTCCACCAATACAACTGGTGAGCTGTATGGTGACGAAGACGGTTCAATAACTTTCATCCTGAGCATAACTTGAATCTCTCTTTCGACAACCTGTTTTTTTTTTTTGCAAATGGAAGGGGGGTATGGTTTGACTCGGACTGGGTTTTCCGCACTCAAGTAAATAGTATGGGGTTCAATTGCTGTCACTGTCCCTGGGGTATCAGTCAGGACATCCTGAAAGTCCTTCAAAATACCTTCCAAATGTTCTTTCTGAATCAAAGACAGACCCATCACACAAACAACATCACGATAAGTTTCTCCCTTGACAGAAAGAGTGGGCAGAGGTACAGCATCATCTATACTGGTAGATGTTAACAATCCCACATTTTTGTTGTTTGCACAGTCTTTGCTCTGTCTCTGTATATGACATCAGGTACAAAATCAGAGCCAGTGATTTCTGTAACAGCCACATCTGTTCCAGACACTGGACATATCCATTTAATTGACTCGTTAATGGCAACCACGTTCAGCATACCTTTTTAAAGCATGTTTACATGGAATTCCTTTTCAGCATTTGCCATTTTCACTTTGGGAACCACAATCTGTTTGTTGTCTTGTCCAGGTACATGCCTGTAGAGGATGTCAGAGTTCAGTATGTACGTCGGCTTGTCCATTGGTATGTCAGAGACAGTCTGCTTTGCAGTAGAAAGTATAATCGTCAGTGTATCGTCGCTTCTCTGCATGGTCTTCAAAACATCTGGTGTAACTTTTAGTTCATCCAGTTTTTGAAACCTTGAGCGGTTTTGTTGGTTTTCCATGCTCTACAACTTATGATCTTGTACTGATGAGACAAGGAACGAAAGATCCTCCAGCACCACCATGTACTGTCGCAACACCTGGCAGATTTCCCAAAATCAAATCGCAAACTGGGTTCTCAATAACACAGGCGGTAAGCGACCCGGAGTAGTGTGGTGTATCGACGTAAATTTTTTGCAAGTGGAAAAGTTTCAATTTTTCCACCAAACAATCTGCATCTCTGAACACTGTCAAGATACTGGTCCGGTAGAACAAAAGATTTCCTTACACCAGCTGTGGTGCAACCTGTATCTCGCAAAACAGAACCTTGTAAACCATTAATGGCACAATCCTCCAAAAGAAGACCATCAATGGACTGATCTGGCGCCAAAACAAGACCTTCTTCACATGTAGTGGAAACAAATCCAGTCTTTGCTCCACCTCCTTTGAAAGGACAGTCCCGTTTCAAATGGAATTTGCCCTCACAAAAATGGCAATGCATAGTTTTGGTGGCAGACAACTGTTACTGTTAGTCTGTGAACCTCGACCTTGTCCACGAACTGGACCACAGGGTCTGTGCGGTTATTGTTCACCACGCCCTCGGAAAGGAAAGGTCTTTTTCCGGTGGTGAGTATTTGTACTGACAGAAATCGCCAGAACCGACATGGCCCTGATCGCGGAAAGCTCGTTGTCTATTGCCAAAAGACGTGTAACCGTGAGGACCTTGGAATGAAGCGCGATTTCCTCTTTTTATAGTTTCCTTGTCCAGAATGTATTTGAAATGCCGCATGAGACTCGAAAAGGGACGAATCCCCCTTGTGGGCAACACCTTTATCCGGATGAGCAATACAGTACTGATCCGCCATCTGACACATTTCATCAACATATTGAACTGTCTTTCTTTAAGAAAAGTGGGCCGATCTTTGCTGACGCTCTGAAAAAGTTGCTCTCGAAGTAGCAAATCTCTCAGCGATTCGAAAGTCTTATTCGTCTTTGTTAATTCTATCCATCTGTCTAAACAGTGACTCATTCTTTAAAAAAAAAAAAAAAAAAAAAAGACGGAAATGATTCTCCCTTGTCAGGACGAACTGATCGGAAACGCTCACGAAAACGGTCAGCTGAACACTGAAACTTCTTTCAGAGTTCTTCTTTTAATTGGTCCCAAGTCAACCCTTCTTTTGCCGCGAGTGTGTGATATAGTGCCAAAGCGCTTCCCTTAACAGCGACGCGCGATAAACAATGTCCATTTCTCCTTCAGCCAACCACAAGATGTAGCGTGGTTCTCGAACCGAAAAAGAAAACTGTCAATGTTGTCGGTTTTTTCTTCGAACGGCGGCAACTTCGCAATGTATGTTGACTTCGGATGAAATGTACTCGCGGAACCGACCAGTGGAGGTGGCGGAACCGACCAGTGGAGGTGGTGGAAGTTCTCTCGATGCCCTGTATTTTTTTTTTTAAATTTCCACATCAGTCTCTAATTCAAATTGTCTCAATTTAAATTGACGTTCCTTATCTTATCCTTGGCCTCTATCTCTAGTTTTCTTTGATTTTGTTCCATCTCTTTTTCTGTAGTTTTTTCTTTCTTCAAACTCTAATCTTTTTTGGATTTCTTGTCGTTCTTTATCTTTTTTCTTCTCGTTCTTTTATCTTTTTCTTCTAGTTGTTTTTCTGTTTTTTTTCTCTCTCTCTCTCTCTCTCTCTCTCTCTCTCTCTCTCTCTCTCTCTCTCTCTCTCTGTCTCTCTCTCTCTGTCTGCCCTGTCCATACATTGTTGGACATAGTTTGCTAATTTATCACCTTCAAAGCCTAAACGCTTGGCCTGTCGTACATATTCATCAAAATTTTCCATCATGAATAGTTACCAAACAAACAAACAAGAAACAATGACTAAATATGACTAAAATAAGGCGATATGTGATGGTATATACAAAAAAAAAAAAAAAAGTTTGTTACAGTATGTACAAATAAAGAATTTAAATGCCGATATAAACAGGAAAGTAATAAAGGCTTACAAAAAAAAAGCACTAATAAGAATTGACAATGTGATCTTTCCAAAAGAGATTTTCACCAATATTCTTTCCCAAAGGGAAAAAGACAGCTAAAAAAAATCCAATACTAATAGCTCTTTTTCCCCCATGAAAAGAAAACAGACAAAATATCAAGTTTTTTTTTCCCGGAAATAAATTCTTTATGATGTTTATGTTCTTAACTGTTCTTATTGTAGTTGTTACTTTCTTACTTAGTTTCTTGGTAAAAAAAAATAGATGAGTTCACAAAACAAATGAATCGCCCTAAACACTAAGTGAATATAAAGTTACAAAACAAATGAATCAACGAACAATTAAAAAGAGGGGGAGAAAACGTACACTAACGGAAATCTACCTAAAAGATGACAATGATGAAAAGAAGCTAGATAGAGCCTATTGAAGAGAAGCTTTGGAGATTTTTTGTAAAGGGGGTGAAAAAGAAATGAAAGAATAGACAGGTCCGGTATAGAAAGGAGAAATCAGAAAAAGCGAAAGAAGCCCTCAGACGTTTAAATCCAAGAAACGGATATAAAGTGCCCGCCATT
>JADBJO010034447.1:0-7500 GCA_016801955.1 Conus betulinus
AGAGAGAGAAAGAGAGAGAGAGAGGAGAGAGAGAGAGAGTCACGATGATAGACGATGACAACGCCGATGACGATCTGATGTAAATGATCACAGTTACTGGTCCATGGCCCGAAGTCAAACCTGGGAGAATTACTGCAGAAAGCTTGGCCCCCAACAGTGCATGGACCTGAACACCAATGCCGCTCACTGCGGTCCGTCATTCATCAGTCCCACAGGACATGAATGGATGCCACGGACGCAGAGAGCAGCCACCCACACCTGAAGGGGGACTTTGGGTTTCTGCTACAACAAAACCCACGCTGACTGTATGCTTCCGAAGCGCCGGGGAGGCTGGCTGGAAATATGGATGTGCACCCCCTAATCTTATTTTCATTATCTTTCTGTCTCTGCCCCTGCCCTCTGTCTGCGATCTCTCTCTCCCCCCTCCCCCCGCCGTCTCCACCTCGGTCTCCTCTCTCCCCCCTCTTCCTCTCCCTCTCTCCCCCTCCCTATCTCTCTCTCTCTCTCGCTCTCTTGTTCAATTTACCAATAATGTATTTCACACCCACACACAACACACACACACAGACACACACACACAACACACACACACCACACACACATATACACACACTCGGGGAGAGAGAGAGAGAGAGAGAGGAGAGAGAAGAGAGAGAGAGAGACGCTTGGTCTTGTTTGTTTTTATTATGAACTGTTTTTAAAATAGGACAAAACCGGAACCTCAGAGATTTTCTTCTTTTCTTTTATCTTTGTGACTTTCTTTCTTTCTTTCTTTCTTTCCAAACTTTTTTTCTCTTTTCTTTTAAACATTTTAGCACAAATGTAATGCAGACATCAGACAAGAAGCGGTTCCATCCACGTTCATGGCCTAGCCTCTGGCTCATCAAGATGCTGTAAGTCTTTATGAACAAAGCTAGTTTTTCCTTTACCATTTCAAAAAAAAACTTGTCAACCCCTCTCCTCCACCGCCCTCTCCTCAACATTCGACGGCTTTATTCTCAACGCCGCTCGTTCCAGCTTCCTCATACACAATCACACACATGGTCCCAGCCACAAAGCAGCGCTCCCCAATGACCCATCTACTTCGGGTCGTTATGAGACCACTCGCCAAAGGAGACACTGTGCCGCTGTCAAAGGACACGCTGTGCCGCTACCAAAGGAGACACTGTGCCGCTGTCAAAGGAGACACTGTGCCGCTGTCAAAGGACACACTGTGCCGCTGTCAAAGGACACACTGTGCCGCTGTCAAAGGACACGTTGTGCCGCTGTCAAAGGAGACACTGTGCCGCTGTCAAAGGACACGTTGTGCCGCTACCAAAGGACACACTGTGCCGCTACCAAAGGACACACTGTGCCGCTACCAAAGGACACACTGTGCCGCTGTCAAAGGACACACTGTGTGCCGCTACCAAAGGACACACTGTGCCGCTACCAAAGGACACACTGTGCCGCTGTCAAAGGACACACTGTGCCGCTACCAAAGGACACACTGTGCCGCTACCAAAGGACACACTGTGCCGCCACCAAAGGACACACTGTGCCGTCACCAAAGGACACACTGTGCCGCTACCAAAGGACACACTGTGCCGCTGCTGGGCGATTTCGGAAGATTCTCGCCTTTTATGCTAAATGGCAGAGGCTGAACCTTTTCACGATGGGGAATAAGAGAGTGGACGTGAGGACGTGGATGGAGAAAGAAAGAGGTGAAAAGGAAGAGAGGGAAGAATAAGGTGGTGAATGTGGTGTAGTGGAGGGAAGAATAAGGTGGTGAATGTGGTGTAGTGGTGTGGATTGGGAAAAGATGCGTGAAGATCAGGCAGGCAGTCTTAGATCAGAGAGAGAATCGGCACTTGAGAAGCTAGAAGAGAGAGAGAGGAGAGAGAGATGAGAGAGAGAGAGAAAGCCTTACGTGCCTGTGTCTTCGCGACACTTTCCCTTTCCCACCCGCCCCCAAAATTCAGTCTCCGCCAGACACAAATTAGACAACATCCTTTCGAAGTCACGCGACAGCAGTGCAATATCTCCTCCAGAGGGTTGCCTTATGACGACCTGAGTTTACTTGTTACTGTTGAGCGCTGTTTGGGGGCTTTTTTTGAGTCTTATATTGAGGAGAAAAGACAGTAAAGAATCTGGAAAGAGAAGGAAAGTACCCTACGTGTGTATATAAAATGCAATATAGAGAGAGAGAGAGAGAGGAGAGGAGAGAGAGAGGAGGTGTGTGTGTGTGTGGGTGGGGGGGGGGGGGGGGGTTGTCACGTTCATACGGCCTTGATAGTGTTATGATACTATTTTTATTCCGTATTGATTTGGTTTCGTTTTAGAACACGGAAGTGCGACGTAATCGGCACACGTTTTAAAGTTGCGTCATCGCGATCGCGTCATCGTCCGCGACTTATTCTAGCACAGTAACAAGATGGCAAGGCGACCAAGTTGGAATTACAGATTTTCGATTGGTTAAAAACATATTGTATTGCGTTCACTTGGAGATCTAATTTGAAGTTGACCAAAAGTCACAGGGATATCGACTGCCGGACCTAGGGAGTCTCCGAGGTTAGTATCGATCTTGTAGAATAGTTACCCATCCTATCGATGTGCAGGGTAATCGAGGATGCAGGGCGATGGCTGCTATCATCCGTGTTGTGTTGTTTACAGGATTCCTGGGCGCAGAGGCGTGAGGCTGCCTGCCTGAACCTGCCGCGTACCATTTACTAACATCGGTCTATTTATCTCAGATTATGAAATTAAGCATGAATGGAGCCACATTAGGGATATAGTGTTGATGTAAGTGCGTGTGTGCATGAGCAATTGTATTTTATGATTGGCCAGGCTCGGTCATTAAAAAGAGGATATTAATTTTGTTGCAGACTCCACCTAAATTGATCCACCCACCTAATTTGATCCACCCACCTGTTTTGGAACTCCACCTAATTTATCCTTTGACCTGTTTTGATCCTTCGATTCCATTCACCTCATTGATCCATTAAGCCCTACCTCGAAGAAATTCTTCAAACTCATCAAGCAAACATCGTCTATATTATCTCGACCATGTGATTCTTTTACTGACGTTAAAATCATCGGACACGTAACCGGGCCGTACGGCAGTGCTGTAAGCCGTGTGCTAATATGTGTTGTTTGTGCCGATATATTGTGTTTATTAATTTATATCAGTGCTTCAGAAGGAAACGAAGAGGACAGATAATAACTGTGTTTCGTGCCGGTATATTTTATTTATAATTATATCGGTGCTCAAGAAGAAAATGAAGAAGACAAATTTATCTTTGTCTGAAGACGTTCAGCGAAAACACACGATTTGACAGGAAGATCATCGAAGCGCATTGACTATATCTTATTAACTGTGCAACAACCAATGTATATATGATAGTTTTAGAACGGCAAAATTGTAAAGTAACGTGGACAGTGCTTAAAGAATTCTAGTGTGGATAACGGAGATCTCAAGGCACGGTGACCACGACAACGGGCTTCAAAGAACAGATAAGCAGGGAGACAATGTGTCACGAAAATTATGCAGCACACACGCACATAGATACATTGTCAATTTGTAAGTGGCGTGAATGAAACGTTGGACACAAGTTTGTGATTTTATATATTTCAAATCATTGTTGGCGTATTTGGCAAATTCATCATCACTCATTTTCATCAAATCATCCTACTCTCATCCACACGACGTTCATAATGCCATATATCATTCATCGTTTAGATCAATACAAAATTTCTTTTTTATTTATTTGAATTGTATCCATCCTTGTGAGCGTCTCCAAGTTGAGAGGAGAGAGACTTGTGGGAGAGAACGTATTCACCCCATATACACACCATCCCCACAAGGACCGCGACAAGGGTAGAGAGCAGGGGAAAGGTGCTCAGGTGTGTGAGAATTTGATGTATCCGTATGCCATGCCATGCTGTCGTGAGGCAAGAGGCGGCTCATCCTGCACCATGAAAAACTAATCGTGGCTGTTGTGTTTATTTTTGTTTGTTTGTTTGTTCGTTTACAATCGCCTTCCATCAACATTAGTGGGCCCAACACGAAGGTGGTACCAACCTGTACATGTTAGACGCCTGTTCTCCCTTGATTATGACCCGTGATTATTCACGACCCGACAGCGTGGTAGGAAAGGCACGCGCAGGATGAAAAAACGGACCCGCCTTTCGTTCCATGTCCAGTCAGTTGTTTTAATCAAGCCTGTGACGTCACGCGTGGCCTTGGGAGGGGGGAGGGGGGGGGGGGGGGGGGGGGGGGGGGGGGGGGGAGAGATGGCGGAACTGTCAGCTAAAAAAATGCAGCAGCAGCAGCAGCTAGCAGCAGAGAACAGCGAGACTGACGCGCGTGATCAGAGCTGCGTGTCGGGTCGTGATGTCACGAAACAGGCGAGGCGTTGCTTTGTCCAGGTCCCTGCATGCCTCCAACAGGACATTTGATTTCCCCCTCCCTGTGACATGTATATGAGTTCGCACGAGAGCGTACGTACTTTCTGTCCCGCGCCAGAGTCACGCAGCAGAGAATTTCCTCTTCAGCTGTGACCTTGGATTCGTTGATAAATGGAGGGGACTGTTCATGATCGTCATCATGGGGATGCTAGGTGAAAGCTGAATTTGTATAGTCAGACAAAATGAAGGCGCGACTGTGAAGAAATACTGGCCAATCTAAATCCAGGATCATTTGGAATATATGTTGTCTATGTTGTCAGTATTACAGATGTTTTCCATTGAATTGTTTTTCTTTCTCTACCGTTCCCCTCCCACTCCCTGAACATTTCAACTTTTTTCTCTGGATCAGTAGCACTCTTAGCATGTTACTCGCTTATTAATTTCATTCCCATCCACCCAACTTCTTCACCAGCTTTTTCTTCTTCTTCTTCTTTCTTCGTCTTCTTCTTCTTCTTCTTTTCTTCTATTATTTTGAAAGTGATTATTGGCCAGCGGTAATTCTGCAGTAGCACCAGCAGCGGCAGCAGGAACAGTAGTAGTAGTAGTAGTAGTAGTAGTAGCAGAAGTAGTAGTAGCAGTAGTAGTAGTAGCAGTAGTGAAATTTTTCTGATGATGATTATGATGATGATGATGATGATGATTGTTGATGTTGTTGTTTCACTATTCATAATTTATGGTGAACTTTAATCCTTTCGTATATTTGAAATTAATATGCATCTATAGATTTCGCAGATTTCATATTACTATCTTTCCCATCTTCATTATTATCATTTGTTATATAGTCTTTGTTATCATCATATTATTAGACGCATTATCATAATTGCTCATAGATTTCCTAGATTTTGTGTCACTAATTTTCCCCATTTTCTGTATCCTCCTCCTCCTCTCCTCCTCCTCCTCCTCCTCCTCTTCTCATTCTTCATCATCATCATTGTAACAATCTCCTCCTCCTTCTCCTCCTCCGACTTCTCTTCCAACTCCTCCTCCTCCTCCTCCTCCTCCTCTTTCTTGCTCTTGTTCTTCTTCTTTTTCTTCTTGTTTCTTCTTCTTCTTCTTCTTCTTTCTTCTTCTTCTTTTCTTCTTCTATGATCGTTATTATTGTTATTACTGTAACTATTATATATATATATAATGATGTTGCTGTTGCTGTTATTATTGATAATAGTAGTAATAGTAGTGATAGTAGTAGTAGTAATAGTAGTAGTAGTAGCCTAGTAGTAGTAATAGTATATGATGATGAAAATGATGGTGATGATGATAATGATGATGACGATATAGAAAATGGGGGGAAAATTAGTGAGACAAAATCTTTTATGTTGAAGTCCATTTCAGATTTCAGTCAAAGACATGAGGAAAAAGAACTGTAGATATAGTAAGAGGCCCAGAGACTGTAAGCTTGGTAAAACATTCGGCGAGAGAAGACAGATAAAAGGCGATGAAAAATGTGCAGCTGCTCAGTAAATCATCTGCCTGCATGGACAAGTACATGCATAAGCATAATGTTAGTAAAAAAAAAAAAAAAAAATGGGCTACTTTACCATCGTGCCCAAGACACATTGTAAGATTAATCCATAAAATGAGGCTGAATACTTGGAACACTGAATATTCTCATGGTATTATTGTGTCTGCAGAGAAAACATTTCCGTGCATCATCTTTTGTTTGAATGCTCAGTGTAGACCTCGTTCTATCAGGAGAAAAATATTGAGATGAATAACCTTGATAATGTCAGTACTGTCTTATATGGTTCATATGTTGCTGAAATCGCCATGGTTCTTTCCTAGTCACAGGTTGCATGATTTTTTTTTTTTTTTTATCAACAATTTTGCGTACTACTAGGGTATTTCACTTATGTGAACATGCATATATCAGATGTGGTTTTGAAAGTACTAACATGGGTGTTAAGTTGAGTGTGGAGTCTGGCTTATATAAAAAATAAATGTCTAACATCATCTGGCGATGAGAAGACATTAAATAAATCACTGAACTCAACTGATTATCTGCCTGCACACTGCTGGACCTCTCTCTCTCTCTCTCTCTCTCTCTCTCCTCTCTCTCTCTCTCTCTCTCTCTCTCCGCCAGCCAGCTGAATTGATAACCTCTTTGGCCTTCCTGATGTAAGCCTGCAACCATGGAACGAATCCTCCGTGCAGAGGTTTACCGAGACCCCAAAGAACAGGATCTCAGGTAGTCTTCCAGATTTCAGTATTCCCTCCAGAGCCCTGTACGTGTACGTTGCTTCAACGCCGCTCTTTCAGCGCTACTGATAGCATTACCGCTGAAGAATGCATGAAGCATGATATTTGAGGCCCAGCCCACTGAGGTACCGAGTCATTTCAAATGTTAAAGGTTTTACCAGAGCCTGTGTCAAACAAAAGAAAAGCGTCAGTGATTCCATGATGATCATGCCAACGACACACATTCAGTTTGAAAACAGACAGACAAGCAAGAGAAAGAAAGAAAAAGAAAGAAAAAAGAAAGAAAGAAAGAAAGAAACATGCTAACCTTTTTAGAGTCAATGTTTATGCTTCGCAGGTTTACAATTACAAACAAACAAAGAAGCAGTCATGCTAAACTTTTTTAGAGTCAATATTCAAACTTTGCGGATTTGCATTTCCAAACAAAACACATAAACAAAAACAAACAAATAAACACGCTATGCTTTTAAGTCAATATTTATAATTCGCGGATTTGCAATTACAAACAAACAAAAAAAGAAACAAACAGGCTAGGCTAAGCAAAGTCAATATCTATACTTTGCAGATTTGTATTTACAAAAAAAAAAAAAAAACAAATATGCAAACCTTTTTACAGTCAGTAGTTATACTTCAAGGATTTGTATTTACAAAACAATGAAACAAAACAGAAACAAAAAAGAAAACTGCAAACCTTTTTAGAGTCGAGATTTATACTTCGCGGATTTGGATTTACAAACAAACAAACAAACATGCTAAGCTCTTTAGAGTCAATATTCATATTTCGCGGATTTACATTTACAAACAAACAAGGGAAAAAAAAAAACAAGCACGCGTGCGTGCGTGCGTGCGTGCGTGCGA
>JADBJO010034448.1:5000-13437 GCA_016801955.1 Conus betulinus
TTCTTGTGATCTGTTCTATGGCTGAACAATTTGATACGAAACGTGGAAACAGGCGTGGATGAAAGAGTTGAGAATCACAGCTGATGGTCCTCAAGAGCAGGACATGAAGAACTACAAGACTGGACACGAATATAAATTGCATTTCATAGTGTTTATTCATCAATGAGGGACTGATGAAACGATAATACATATGGAGCCTCTATTTTGATCTTAGACCTACATGATAGGGCTATATTCGGTAATCCACCGCATAATAGATTATATTCCGCGGCATCAAAACAGGCTCGAAAGATACAGACACCTGCAGTGCTGGTCACGACCAGAGATATGGGAGGATAGCACCTCCCATTTCTCTGGTCACGACGACGAATTTAAAGAAACAGTGTCAAGAGATGTATCTGTCTGGTGGGTGACACTCAACTACGGGTTCGAGACGACCATGTGGTAATAGCTCAGATACGGGTTACAGAGTTGCCTTCCCTGTGAGCAAAATTCAGAGCTCAGCTACGGAATTACAAGACTTCCCTGTGAGCTCATAGCTCAGCTACGCGGTTACAAAGACTTCCCGTGTGAGCTCATAGCTCAGCTACGGGTTACAAGACTTCCTCGTGGTGAGCTCATAGGTCAGCTACGGGGACTTACCGTGTGACCATGCATCAGTCTGTTTCATAGTTCAGTCGCTACAGGGTTACAAAGGAGCTCATAGCTCCCATTGACTCATGAGCTCAGTCTACGCGGTTACAACGACTCGCCATGTGAGTCATATCAGTGAGACTTCACTAGCTCATAGATTTCAAGAACTGTCCCGAGTGGTAAGGAGCTGACGTGATCCGGGCCACAGAAAGCCAAAAAGTAAAAGATGAACATATATGTTCGAACACCCCTCCAAAGATCTGAACTGGTTAGAACCTCCGACCCCCACCCCACCCACCCCCCCCCCCCCCCCCCCCTGCTGCCGTCCATGATCGTGACAATCTGACACCACATTGGCTCGTTAGCAATGTTCATGGTATGACAAACACGTTTAACATTTTTTAAAGATAGAATAAAAGGAAAAGTTTATTCTCTGTCTTGTCTGTCTGTCTGGCTGTCTCTCAGTCTGTCTCTGTCTGTCTCTCTCTCCTGTCTGTCTCTGTCTTCTGTCTCTGTCTCGTCTCCTGTCTCTCGCTCTCTCTATCTCTCATCGGTGAAAAAAAAAAAAATTCAAGTGCAATCGTGCGAGAATTGTGATTGTGTGGAAAACGCCCGACGATAGACTCTATGTCAATGTCAAGACGAAAAGAGGAGGACAGACACAGCGACAAAGAATCGGAGGCTGGAGGGGCGAGAAAAACAAAAACAGAGACAGACAGCACAGACAAAGGGCTGGAGGCAGAAAGCCAGCTAGGTTATTTTGAAATGTGCCCATAGCATATACCCTTGTGAACTCGGTGGAAGGGAGGAACAGAGGTCGGGATGGAAAGGGAAAGAAGGAGGCGAGCTAATGTGGGGAGGAGTAACGGCAAGAACGCAAACATCATTACGATAGAGAGAGAGAGAGAGAGGAGAGAGAGAGAGAGGAGGAGCAAGAGAGGAGGCTGAGGAGAGAGAGAGAGAGAGTACTATTTCAGCACGCTCCCACAAATCTACAACCCACCGCCGGACCCCCACCCAGCTCCACAGCGCATCATAATTATACCAACACTCATTCTGCAGTCTCTGTTTTGGCAGTTAATGGCTCTCACTTCAGGAAGCAGGGGTGCATGATGCAATGTCGGGGAAAGAAAGACATTTTTTGAAATATAGCATTTGCGCCGACAACGAACCCTTCACAGAGCAGTCAGAAAATTTCAAGGTCAACCGCCAAAAGGGACACACAACACACAATCAACAACAGTATCTCACCCCACCCCCCCCCCCCCCACACCCACCACACACACACACACCCACACACGCACACACAAAATCAAGGAAGAAAAAAAATAATCACCACGCCCATCTCGCCCCCCCAACCCCACCCCCCCTCCCACCACCACCAATATCTCCCTTTCCCTCCTAACCCCCCACCCACCCCCCCCCCCATCCCCACCAACCAAAAATTGTAACAATCTAAGCCACAACTTTTACTTACCTGGGGAGGACCATTATGACAGCTGACGGTAGGCTACTGTAACAAGCAATCAAGCAGTGAACCGACCGACGGACCGAAACCGACCCAACAGCAGTCGCAAAAGACAACCGAACGCGCCGAAACAGCCGAGGAGAAACTGGAAGATTGATGTAGCCCAAGTCCCAAAGCTAAGCCCTAAGGGAGGCGCCTAGCAGCAAGCAAAAGCCTGCCGAGAGACGTTGCAATGAGCGCAGCCGCAGCCGCAGGCAGCAGCAAACAGTTTTGGAGATTGGAGGAGAGTTGAATAAGATAGAATGACCAAGGCCGCCGCCGGCCATAAACGAAGGATGTTAGGGGAGAGAGAGAGAGTAGAGAGACGAGAGAGCCAGAGAGAGATCGAAGAGAGAGAGAGAGAGGAGAGAGGACGAGGGGTTTTTTTTAGCGTGTTGCAACAGCTCGAAGGAACGAAAAAGCGCCTTGATTCGTCCCGCCCGGAAACGAGGCGAAGGATAAGGAGGGGGGGGGGGGGGGGGGCGCGTGGAGGGTGAGGGGACGAGAACGGTAGGGGTGTGGGACGGTGAGGGATGGTTGGACGCTGGGTAGTGCAGGAAGGAGGGACGGTGGCTGTAGTACGTCTGGATGGAGGGGGGAGTGGGGCGGAGAGGAGCGAGCTGTTGGGGCAAGGGAGGGGTTTTGGGGTGTGGGGTGGGTCGGCTCTCTGCCACAAAGCCCCCCTGACTCACGTGAGGGCTGGGCGGACAGGGGTGGGGGTGATGGTGGGAGTAAAAAAAGGGGGTCAGGGGGGGGGGTGGGAGGAGGTGCTATAGTTTCTGGAACCTTAACAAAAACTCTGAAAGCAGCCATACACCTTGTAGAGGGAAGGCCGGGTGCAGACGCTGGGTGGGTGGGGTGGGGTGTGGTGTGGTTGAGTCGTGGCGGGGGGTCTTACCACGAAACGGCACATGGCGAGAAAAGGCCGGCTGTGTGTGTGATTCGTTCGTATTTTTCAATTACTTCTGTTGTAACGTCCTGTTCCCGTTGAGTGAATTAAGACGTGCAGAAAGAAGAGAGTGCCTGCCTGACTGAATGATTACCAATGAATAAAGTTTATGTGTTGTTGTGACGCAACTGACTGTCCACCTTGCCTTCTGTATGTCAAGATGTGGTGTTACGTGATGTCTCTGTTAAATATCTCCCCTGAACATTAAACAGCTCACTACATCTTAAATACAAACACTTAGTGGGCAAAAAATCATACCCTATAGGCAGTAAAACAAAAATCAATTCACTATCTTAGAACAAAAGGAATTAGCTCAACACGATCTTAAATAAAACCCTCCAATCTGACTATGTATTAATGTATATCAAGCTTGGCGATCAGCATAGAATGATTCGGAAAGTATAATCGTGCAAGTTATTGTTCCGAAAGTATGGACTCGGCAAAGAGTTGGTAATACGTATCAACGTTTACAATTGAACAGAATCGGATGTTCATGGTTATCTCTTTACCACAATACAGTTAGATTAGTTTTTTACTAACTTTGTTTTTAAAGCATTTATCTTTAATCGAATTATAAAAGGGTAGATATTTGTCTGGAATAATAACTGGAAGAAGATCAGTCTTTTTCTTAATACAGGTCCTAATGGAAAAGCTTCCCATTTGGTTGGATGAAATCTCGGGTAGGCGTATCCAGAACATTTGTTTGAGCTCTCTTCCGTGCAGTCGATTCAAGGGTACGATAGCATTCCACTACTGACGGTTTTATTTTTAACCTCAAAAATGACCCTGCTTTTTTAGCACCTTTTTTCGCAGCCCTATCGCCAGTTCATTTCCAAGTATACCACGTAGTGCGAAGGAATCCAGCAAAATTCTATAAAAATGTCTTTAGACACCAAACAGTATAACAGATATTTAATTTCAACACAAGGTCGGTTCGTGTCGAAATATTGGAGAGGAGTCCAGGGCAAGTAGGACTGATTTTGAATCTACACAGAAAACTACCTGACCGATGTTAATGGGAAGATCTGTTAGAAATTCCATTGCCATCATTATAGCTACTAATTCTCGCTGTGAATATAGATAAATTGCTACCCAGAAAAGAACGATCTTTGAGTTTTAAGGGAAGGGATAACAAATGCTGCACCAACATTTCCATCATCTAAAACTGAACCATCAGTAAACCCTGAAAATGATTTTGATATCTTTCGTATACATGTGATTTTGCTAAATTTGTGATGATTTTAATTTTTTACTCTTTTTTTGATATCAGAATAACCAGTATCAAGAATAGGTTTTGGTATCTCCCATGATGGAATAAACTGAAGAAGATGGTTTTTTTTAGCCACTTCTTTAATATCTATTTTTTGAACATTTAATCAAATCAGAAGTGTAGTGTAGCTATTGTTTCTTGCGATTTAATCGTAATTGCTCTTTTTGGAAAGTCAGTGTCGGATCTAATTTTTAAATCTTCTTGAATGTACATTATCACCAGCACTCGATTTTATGACAAATTTTGATGCACGCTAGTTCACGATAATCCATCAAGGGGGCAAGATTCCCGCTCTCTAATATGTTTTTTGCGTTTGAGGCATGAATAGGGATACCAAGAGCAAATTTAATGGCTTTGCAATCCAAACTTTGTAATTTTTTTTAGAGAAAAATTTTGGAGCGCTAAAGTACACTTTCTTCTTGACCATACGTAAGTTTTGATCTAACAAGAGCGATAGAAAGATGAAGTAGAGTTTTTTGAATCCATTCCCCAGGGTTAGTCTGCTTATGATCTTTAGTAAATTCAAAACTTTTCCTAGCCTTTGTTCAATATGTATTCAAAATGAATATTCCAAGATAATTTTTGGAGTAAAGGAAAAGTCCTAAAAATTTTAATACTTTGTTTATATTCTAAAGTTCCCCTAGAAGTTTGAAGACTGTTGTAATTTTCTGGATTGCTTCCTGCATTAAACAACATCATCTTTTTTTTTTTTTCAGTGGACAAGGACAGACCATTTTCTTTCATATAGTTCCCTATGCTATCTAAATCTCTTTGATATAGTCTTCTTCTAGCATAATTCTGTGCTCTTTGTGGGGTTTGACTTTTTTTTCAGAGTTACTTTCATCCACATACAGATATCATCTGCGTATTGCACTAGAAACGACATTTTTGGGAGACTGCTTTTTGGAGATCGTGAATAAGGATGTTAAAAGAATAGGTGCTAATACGAATTCCCATGTCTAGTTTTCTGAGTGTTGAGTGTCTTCTTCTTCTTCCTACTCTGGCTAACATACTTTCTATTATTTAAAAATGATTTGATATAATTGTACATGTTTCCAGATATTCCAATCAGTTTCAGTTTGTATAACAAGCGCCTGTGCCAGACTTGGTCATAGGCTTTTTTTAACATCAAAGAAGGTAGCGAGTATACTTTTCCTACGAGCAAACTGACGCTTTATTTGAGTAGATATAATTTAACCAAGTGCTCAACTGTAGATCTTCCTTTCATAAATCCAGCTTGATTAATTGGTATTACATTGTTCTTTTCACAAAAGTGCATGAGCCTATTTAAAACAATTTTTTTCTACAAGTTTTACCACAATGGGAAGTGAGAGCTATAGGGCGGTAGCTGTTTTTTTTGTCATTCATAGGTTTACCAGGTTTTTAAAATTGGAACGACTATTGAATCTTTCCATATTTGAGGAACAACGCCATTTTCCCCAGCAATTCTGAACTATATGATGCAGGAAAAAACAATGCAGTTATCAGGGAGAGATGTTTTAACATTTCATTGCTCACAATATCAATACCAGCAGAGCATTTTTTGTTGCTGTTACCATATATTGCACTTTTCAACTCTCTCTGATTGTTATCGGTGCATTAATAGAGAGATCATTATCAGGAAGAGGGTCTGAATAGAGAGGCTGCAATTGTTCTTTTTCTCTATATATTTTTACAGTTTGAGGACAGACCTTCTGATTTACTATTCATAGAAAACATATCCACGAAAGTTTCCGCCTTTTCTCCATCAGAAGGAAACTTATTCTCATTACATTCTATTGGATAGCTTGGAAGTCTAATTCCATTTTTCATGCATTTCACTTTGTTCCAAACCTTATTTAAGTCCTTATTATCTGTAACTTCCTTTGTGCAAAAAAAGAATTCCAATATAGCCGTTTTGCTTTGGGCTACTACATTATTACTGTGTGTCTTTGCTTTCTTCATTTCCATATGACTTTTCTATTAACTGTTTGCGTAAATTTTCATCTAGATTTTTTTCTGTTTTTCGCCTTAATGTACACCTTGTATTTGTCTTTTTTGAGATTAACTGCTTGTTCACATTCATTAGTCCACCAGATATTCCCTACATGTTTAGACTGTTTCGTGGTTTGTAGTCTTGGTATTGATGAATTAGCTGCCAATATAACTGCATCCTTGAATTCTGAATATTGCATGTCAGTATGCTCTTGCATACATTTATCGAAGTTTTTGACAAGCTAGAATAGATTGAAATTTATCCCAGTCTGCACACTTATAGTCGTATCTCACTGGGAGAATCATGTACATCATTATTACCCTGAATATTTTCTTTAACAATGGTTATATAATTATAGGCAAATGATCGCTACCTAAAGTATCTTTGCATGTTTTCCCATGTACAAGACGGAGCAAGTTCTGGTGAGATAAAGGAAAGGTCTATAGCTGTAGCTCTATGTTTGGATATATCTGGGATCCGGGTGATACTGCCATCGTTTAAAAGGTGGAATGAACTATCTACGATGTTTTCAACAAGACGATTACTGGTAACCGTGCTACAATCATTTTCCCCAGAAGGCGAGTGAGCATTAAAGTCGCCCGCTATTAACCACTTATTGCAATGTTGATCTTGAATAGCGCGCGTAGCCAGTCAGATTCTGATCATTCGGACCTTTAGGAAAATATACTGACATAACATTCATTGTAAAAGAATTACTAAGTTTTATATTGGCTACGCATGCATGTACATCACTGACAGACTTTGGGATTGGTGATGCACTTATGTTATACTGAAGCCCTTCACGTATATATATTGCAGTATTTACATGGCCGTTGGAACTTCCCTTGTCGTATACTGGGGGGAAATAGTAGTTAGGCAACTGGGCAGTTTGGAAGGGATAACATTTAACGATTGTAATATCAAAACTTCGTATGGGTTTGAAGAAAGATGATGACGTAAGTGCTTGGTTTGTAGTTATAGATCTACAATTCCACTGAAAAACGACAAGCTGTGTACTATCGATTGACTATATGAAGTCATTATTTAAGAATCATATGACTTCTACAAAGGACGTCAAAGTAAATACTTAATGCACTAAAAAAAATTTAACGCAAGAATGTAAAGAGAAATCACATGAATAACATCGTCAAAAAAAGAAAATCAAAAGAAAAAAAAAAAAAAAAAAAAAAAAAAAGGGAAGCTGTGTGTGCGTATAAAAACAGTAGGCGAAATACAACGATAATACTATATTGTTCTGTACACGTCTTCAAGTAAAAGAGGATAGGTAGTTTGACACTACAACCGTCTTTCAGACGAAGAAATGACAGGGTTGTTTATAATATACTCAGGAACACTGTCTGCAACTCCAAAATCAAGACGTGAACACTGTCTACAGCTCCTCTTTAAGGATGTAATTAGTAGTCGTACAACATATCGTAAGGGTTCCGCCATGAAGCTTGGTAGTCGTGGAAGCCCGTGTGGTAGTAGGGGGGTCGGGAATATTGCTGTCTTCTAGGTGGCAGGCTATTGTGTCGTGGTCTGGATCGACGTGGAGTCACCCAGAAGAGATTCCGCAAGGCTCTCCCTATGTTTCCGGCTAGGACACTGGTTCCTCTTCGATTGGGATGGATCTTGTCCTTCATGAAGTTCAGGCTGGTTTTCAGGTTCTCATGATATACGGTGGTTATTCTATCATGTTCGTAAAGTTCATTGTGACAGTATAGCGTTGAAAAGATTTCTTTTTATTTCTAACGTTGGATCCCTTGTTGGAGCAATCTTACTTATGATAATTTTACACACCCCGGGGTTGTTGTTCTGAAATCTTTCTTGCACAAGTGATGAGAGCGTTTGCAGCGGTGGGTGCATCCTTCTTTTTTACATCATTGATCCCACAATGAATCAGTATTGCATCGGGGAGATTCGTTAGCACATGCAGATTTGACTGCCTTCTCTACATCTTCAGTGGTGTGTGCTTTCATTGTAATCGCATTCACCCCCATAAGATAGACCTAGCCGTCCGCCCTGGACACCAGTCATGACAGAGTCATGAACGATTACAGCTGTAGGGAGATCTTGAACTTCTTTCTTTTTTCCCCCACCTCT
>JADBJO010034449.1:0-5000 GCA_016801955.1 Conus betulinus
TCCATAATCAATGATTTGCATTGCTTTTTGGCATCAAGTGACTTTTGCAGCGGTAGACAACAACGTGATGTCACGTTTACTCTTCTTAAAGAAAAAAGACCGAAAAGCCATAGACTGTACAGGTTAAGTGTGTCAAGAGCATGACAGTTTGGACTGCAGACCCTGGTCCTCTCGCTCTGCATCAATTACTGCTGGGTGCTTAGAGTGTTCGAACCATACAAATCAATTACTGCTGGGTGCTTAGAGTGTTCTAACCATACAAATCCATCTCTTACAGGGTTTCAGATTTGCAGTCATCAGCTTCATAGCGCAGTGCTCTAAGCATCTGACAGCCGGCTTTAACGTCAGTTTCTACAAGTCAGCGAAATGTTCCTGAATGTAAACCTGACAAAAGACGACGCATGCTTATCGGGCAGCAAATACAGCATGCAACAGGGGACATGATTTTCATTTGTGGAGTGAATGGTGTGAGCGCAGAGTTGTGTCCCTTGATCAGACACTCTTTGCAGTCAGTGGCAGGTTTCCGTTGGTCTCGGCTTAGTCATGATTTCATCTGCTGCAATCAAATCTATGAAAATTAATATACGTAACAATAATCCTTCAATTCGCACGGCAAATTGAACACAAGACAGAGCAGTTCATTCACATAGACTCTAAAAATACTTGTCTTTTCAGGGCATTTCTTTTTCTTTTCACTTTCGCTTCACTTGCTGCAAAAACTAGGACCCTGTCTGGGGGAACATTTGGCAATACAAACGGCAAATGGTGTGAAGTCAATTCAATTCGATTCGTTCAACTTTATTGTCCATCGAAAATTTTACTTCTGCTCCACATCACTTCACAAGTACATAGGACGTTACAAAAAGACATTAAAAATCGTTACATAAAAGTCTGTGTTAGCATATGTATTTGTATGTACATCAACACTCAAAACTCCTCCCCACCCCCCCCTACACACGTGCATGCGCGCGCGCGCGCACACACACACACACACACACACACACACACACACACACACACATATATACAGAGCTTAACTTATGATACCGGCTGGTCATTTGCCTGACGTCAGTCTGATGGGAACTGGTCAGTCCTGTGGCTTCCCTGACCATTCCATTACGGCGTCTGACCATCTGAACTCATCTCTGCTCTCAGTATCTGTCCCTTCTTTGACCGTCCGTCTGTCTGTCGACAGGCTGCTTTTTTCTCTCGTTCATTCCACTCCCGTCTTTCTCGCTCTGTCAGTCTGTCTCTCTATCATTTGGTCTCTCTCTTTCTCTCCCTCCCTACCCCCTCTCTCTCATCAAAGATACGGGAGAGAGGGAGGGAATACAGGCACGAGAAGAGGACAAAAAGAGAGAGACGGGAACAGATATACGCCCAACAGACAGACTCAGACAGGAAAGGGGGGGAGCAGAAATCTATCCACTAATTAACAAAAGGACACACACACACACACACTCGGATACACGCACGCACACGGACACACGCACGCACACACTCGGACACACGCACGCACGCACACACACACATACACACACAGAGTTTTGTTTTGTTTTGTTTTTATTCTTTGAGCCAATTTTTCCATGCAAGGAGGTATTATGAGGAAGCTAACTGCCAATTCGATGTGACGATGTTGTGGTCAGAACAACAGAAGTAATGAGAAGGAATCGTTGATACGTTGCGGTTCTTCAATAAACACATATACACTAAAGTATACCACCCAGAGACCAAACGATAATCAGTTAGACACTGATATAAACAGAGAGACTGAGGCTGAGAGGCGGAGAAGGAGCAAAAGGGAGAGGGATGGAGGAGAATGGACGGTGTACAGCAGAAGCAGGATGGGGGAGGGGGGGGTGGTAAGTAGCTAAGGGGAAGAGCGATACGGACGAGGAAAGGGTACACCGAGAGAGAGAGAGAGAGAGAGAGAGGGGGGGGGGGGCAGTGATGTGTGTCCGGACAGTTGCAGGGAGGTCAGGCGTGGCGGTAGATCTCTGGACACGGCTGGACATTCTCTGGGTCCATGGCACTATTAATAGCCTGCTGAGTGACCGACACTGATGAGGTCAGAGAATGTCGTTTTGAAGAGAGAGAGTGACAGAGAGAGGGGGGGGCAGAGAGAGAGAGAGAGAGACAGACAGACAGACAGACAGACAGACAGAGATGGTGTGAAATCGACAATTAAGAAGGGTACCTGCATGGTCATATCAGCCGTTCTAGTGTGTCTAGGTGTCTGTGTGTCTAGGAGTGTGTGTGTGTCTGTCTGTCCGTCTCTCTCTCTCTCTCTCTCTCTCTCTCTCTCTCTCTCTCTCTCTCTGTAGAACGACTTGTGTTTTGACAATTTTTACATAGATCTGCTATTAATTGAACTGTTGCCAATAGTTCCATTGCCTAGCCTATTGGTCTTACGTCTATAGACCCAAGGGCCTAACTGAACGTCATTCTATCTACACATCTGCTGCTCTGTTGACAAAACGCTGTCATCAATCTCATATTAACTGCACTCAGTCGGTCTTTTTCATCCTTTTTCTTCCCTCTGTTCTAAAAGAACTGTCGTCAGCGACTATGGTGCCGTGGATCGGGTCAATAGATTCACTGCTTTATTAGATGTTTGTAAAAGATCCTTTACTTCTATAAGGTAACCAGTCCCCTTATTCTTTGTATTGTGACTGATCTACTAAGAAATCGTTTTCCAAAAGATCCATTTTATTTTTGTTCTTCAAATTTTCTCCACTTCTGACAAAGTTCTGCACCTGTCTGATGGAGTCATTAGAAGTGAAGGTTTGGACATCTACTGATCTGATGACAGAAGCACTGCCTGTGGGTACAGCTTACTTCTTCACTGCTGAATGAACAAACACCGTCTCCTTTTCAAAAGTCTTGTTCAAACAACCATTTCTACACCCCTTGGCATTCTAAGTGAATGCAGAGAGAGAGAGAGAGAGAGAGAGAGAGAGAGAGAGAGAGAGAGAGAGCATGCATGTGCGTGTGTCTGTGTGTGCATGTGTGTGCGCGTGCGTGCGTGCGTGCGTGCGTGCGTGCGAAAGTGCGAAAGTGCGCACGCGCGCGCTCGCGAGTGTGTGAGAGAGCATGTGCACGCCCCTGTGTGTGTGTGTGTGTGTGTGTGTGTGTGTGTGTGTGTGTGTGTGTGTGTGTGTGTGTGTGTGTGTGTAAGAAAGCATGGCTGTGGGTCTTCTCCTTCTTTTCTTCCCAGTTCCAGAGGGTAGAGGCAGCGATCTGTTTGTCTGACAGACAAGCAAGTTGTTTTCCCAACCAAAGAGCTGTTGTCTCTGTTGTCTCTGTTGTCTCGCATGTCAGTGAAGTCTGGCCTGTGGGCAGGGAAAGAGCTAACACAATACATCAGTATTGCCAATCAGAAAAGGAAAGGTGGACAAGAGTTTTGAAGTGAAAAGCAAGAGACTGGTAGAGGGAATTTCAGCTGCCCAAACATAAACAAAAAAGCCGCCTTGACGTTGGATGTGTCAAGAAACCGCCAAAGAAGACATGCACAAACCATCCCCACTCCCTCTGAGGCTGGAATCTGCAGGATGTTCTGTCATGTCTGTTTAAACAGGCTTTCCCACTGCCCACCATCCTTTTACTACTCCCAGCCTCCGTCCTCGTTCCTCCTCTCCCCCTTCCCCTGTAACCCTCACCCCTCCCCTGCCCCCTCTGCGCCCTTCACCCTTTCTATCCTGCAAACCGTGAAGTCTGAAAGACAGCATCACGTCATGCAAATGGGCCATTCTGTTTGCGGTGCGTGTTGCCCCACTTCAAAGGCGTCACTGGCTGTCTGTTTGTTGTTCCTTTATCATTCCTTTTTACATGTTCGTGATTTATGAACAACCTTTGCACCTTTTTGTCTGTAAGATTCACAGTAATCATTGTCAGTTTTAATTTCTTTATAACCCGGATGACCACACACACTTATACCACAGAGCGGATATTAAGTGAACAGATACAAAGAAGCCACATCTGTCATAAACCAAAACAAAAGCACTTTGTCATAAACGAGCACAAAAACACACAGAACATGCACATTCAGAACACAATTCATTTCAACATTAGAAATTCTTAGGACAGATAAAGAAGGCCCTAGCTGGGTATATCAGTCATTGTCCTCAATTTTCTCTGATCAGTTTTTTTTACGTGTAAAAATGTAAATATTGTGTAAAAAAAAATTCAAAGCAACAAAGCAGGCAAAAAGTCATTTCGTTTTGATGTTTTCATAAATGTGCCAACATTCCCACACCAGATTTCTCTAAAATCAGAAAAAAAAAACCCACATTTGGAATAGAAACCTTAGAACATTGGTTCCCAAAGCATTTCAGTCAGTGCATCGAGAAGTAAACCTTTACATAAGATACTATTCACATATTACACATAACATTCCACAGGATGTTACACATCAGTCGCATATTTTCTCTGTATATCATTTGCATTAATTTATACATGGTCATTATTAATGAAGGCTCTTAAGATAAAATAAAAGGGTTTGGTATGTATTCAGATGTATTGTACGCTTGCATGTACATTTCAATAAATAATAGGCTTACCTTTTACACACATATCATCATGGTTTTTTTTTTTTTTTTTTTTTTTTTAGGTCTCTACAGGTAAATGGTTCATCAAAACCAAACCAACCACACAAAATCTTACAAATAACGAGATGTTTGAAAATCGGCTGCAAATCGTTTTATAAATGATTTTTCCACTTAAACAGAAAACGACTTTTGTCGTCAAAATAGTATTTCCATTGTGAAGGTGAATCTAGTCCTGGATGAGTGGTTACTCTGTTAGACAAGCTGTGGAGCTTCAACTAGACACATACCTCGTGTTTTGATTTCTTCCTCTACCTTCCCCATTTCTTTTCTTCCATCATCTAATATTCTTCATCGCTCTCATTCACCCTCCTGATCCCCCCCTCTCCCCCCCCCCCCACACACATGCACGCACACACACACACACATGCACGCACGCACGCACGCACACACACA
>JADBJO010034450.1:10000-13437 GCA_016801955.1 Conus betulinus
TGAGTGGCCAGACAGACACAGCTGTTATAACCAGCTCATCACCATCATTTCTAGTCTTTTACTCCTTCCTCTTCTTCATCACGTGATGATCGTATGCACATACAGGCATATATCTTCACGTGGACCCGGATGGGGGGGGGGGGGGGCCTGGCTGGCTCCTGCATCTTCAGCCTTAAGTGAGCGGCCCGAGAGACAACACAGCTGGTGCAACCAGGTCCTCATCATCCTTTCTATTCATTTTCTCTCTCTTCTTCTTCTTCTTCATCTTGCCATGATGAGGACCATGACATATGCACATACACATGTCGATCTCTTCGCATGGCAGGCTTCCTGCATCTTCAGCCTTAAGTGAGCGGCCCGAGAGACAACACAGCTGGTGCAACCAGGTCCTCATCATCCTTTCTATTCATTTTCTCTCTTCTTCTTCTTCTTCTTCATCTTGCCATGATGAGGACCATGACATATGCGCATACACATGTCGATCTCTTGGCATGGCAGGCTTCCTGCATCTTCAGCCTTAAGTGAGCGGCCCGAGAGACAACACAGCTGGTGCAACCAGGTCCTCATCATCCTTTCTATTTTTTTCTCTTCTTCTTCTTCTTCATCTTGCCATGATGAGGACCATGACATATGCGCATACACATGTCGATCTCTTGGCATGGCAGGCTTCCTGCATCTTCAGCCTTAAGTGAGCGGGCCCAGAGACGCAACTGGTGTCTTCATCATCATCATCATCATCATTGTGTCTCCTTCTCCTTCTTGTTGTTCTTCAGCTTGTGATGATCAGGACCATGACACACCTGTCTAGACTTTCAGGTGTAGCTGAAGGGCTCACTGGTTTTGATGCATCTTCAGCCTTAAGTGAGTAGCATCTTCAGCCTTAAGCGAGTGGCAAGAGAGACGCCACAAGTTCATGATCATTTCTGTTGTTTGTCTCACCTTGTGATGATCAGGACGAAGACGTGTACATATATTTATAGGTATATATACATATATACCTCAAGGGCTGTTTTTTTTGCTGCATCTTCAGCCTTAAGTCAGTGGAAGTGTGTGTGTGTGTGTGTGTGTGTGTGTGTGTGTGTGTGTGTGTGTGTGTGCAGTTAGCCGTGGCGCTCTCTCTCAGCATCTTCAGCCTTAAGGTAGTACGCTTTTCCTCTTGGCATCTTCAGCCTTAAGGCAGTACGGTTTTTCTCTCTGTGCTCTCGGCATCTTCAGCCTAAAGGTCGCCTTAGCTTAGGAGAGTGTGCCAGTGTGTGTGTAATATGTGCGTGCGTGCACAAGTCTGCATTTTGAGCCGTGCTGCTCGCGCTCTCTCTCTCTCTCTCTCTCTCTCTCTCTCTCTCTCCTTCTCTCAGCATCTTCAGCCTTAAGGCAGTACGGTTTTCTCTTGGCATCTTCAGCCTTAAGGTAGTACGGTTTTTTCTCTCTGTGCTCTCGGCATCAGCCTAAAGGTCGCCTTAGCTTAGGAGAGTGTGCCAGTGTGTGTGTGTGTAATATGTGCGTGCGTGCACAAGTCTGCATTTTGAGCTGCTCTCTCTCTCTCTCTCTCTCTCTCTCTCTCTCTCTCTCTCTCTCTCTCTCTCTCTCTCTGCATCTTCAGCCTTAAGGTAGGACGGTTTTTTCTCTCTGTGCTCTCGGGATCTTCAGCCTAAAGGTCGCCTTAGCTTAGGAGAGTGTGCCAGTGTGTGTGTATATGTGCGTGCGTGCACAAGTCTGCATTTTGAGCCGTGCTGCTGCTGCTCTCTCTCTCTCTCTCTCTCTCTCTCTCTCTCTCTCTCTCTCTCTCTCTCTGCATCTTCAGCCTTAAGGCAGTACGGTTTTTCCCTCTGCGCTCTCGGCATCTTCAGCCTTAAGGTCGTCTTTGCTTAGGAGTGTGTGTGCAATATGTGCGTGCGTGCACAAGTCTGCATTTTGTGCCGTGGCTCGCTCTCACCCCCGACACCCAGCATCTTCAGCCTTAAGGTAGTAGTATTTTTTTCTCTCTGTGCTCTCGGCATCCTCAGCCTAAAGGTCGCCTTAGCTTAGGAGAGTGTGCCAGTGTGTGTGTGTGTGTAATATGTGCGTGCGTGCACAAGTCTGCATTTTGAGCCGTGCTGCTGCTCTCTCTCTCTCTCTCTCTCTCTCTCTCTCTCTCTCTCTCTCTCTCTCTCTCTCTCTCTCTCTCTCTCTCTCAGCATCTTCAGCCTTAAGGCAGTACGTTTTCTTCTCTTGGCATCTTCTTCAGCCTTAAGGTAGTACGGTTTTTCTCTTTTTTTTCTCTCTCGGCTCATCCTCTCCTAAAGGTCGCCTTAGCTTAGGAGAGTGTGCCAGTGTGTGTGTAATATGTGCGTGCGTGCACAAGTCTGCATTTTGTGCCGTGGCTCGCTCTCACCCCGACACCCAGCATCATCAGCCTTAAGGTAGTACGGTTTGCTCTCTCCGTGCTCGCGGCATCTTCAGCCTTAAGGTAGTACGGTTTGCGTCTCGCCATCAGCCTTGAAGGTCGTCTGGCGCAAGAGACCGAGACCGTTTCTCCCGCCCGTTTACCGGCATCTTCAGCCTTAAGTCAGCGGCAAGAGAGAGACTTGGTGTGTATACAGTGGTGAGCGAAACTTAGGAATTTTTTTGTCCACCCCCTCAAGTCCGTCTACACGGAAGTTCCCCCCTCACGCCACCACCTTGTGGCATGGCTGTGCGGCGTCAGCGCCAGCCCGGTATGGTTGGACTGCATCTTCAGCCTTAAGCAGCAGCCTGATAGGAGGAGTGGTGGGGCACGGCCACCACTCCCCCCTCCCCTTTGCAACGAAGGGGAGAGAAAAATCTTTTTTTTAAGGTGGGAGGAGACCACCAGGCACTCCCCTGGCAGGAGAGAAGCGTCCTTCTGTGCGGGAAGAGGACAAATCTCCTGGTCCAAGGCTGAGTCTCAATAGATCGCAGTGAGGTGGCTGCTCTACTAAGTACGACACCCCGACCGAGAACTAGGTCGTCTACGAATGATTTGGCACCGCCACGTCGATGGGGTGAATATCGTTCTGGTCCCCCGCGCGCGCGCTGCTCGGCGCGTCGGCCAATGACCAAGTGCTGTGGGCTTCACCACCGCGGACGCCCTGCCGGGTCCGTCCACGTGTATCGTTGCCTCCCGACGCGGGCGGCACTGAGAGTATCGTTACAAATCCGGGCGGGATTCTGACTTAGAGGCGTTCAGTCATAATCCCTCAGATGGTAGCCTCGCACCATTGGCTTATCAGCCAAGCACGTAAACCAAATGTCTGAATCTGCGGTTCCTCTCGTACTGAGCAGAATTACCGTAGCAACGACTTGTCATCAGTAGGGTAAAACTAACCTGTCTCACGACGGTCTAAACCCAGCTCACGTTCCCTATTAGTGGGTGAACAATCCAACGCTGGCGAATTCTGCTTCGCAATGATAGGAAGAGCCGACATCGAAGGATCAAAAAG
>JADBJO010034451.1:0-13437 GCA_016801955.1 Conus betulinus
GCTGCATGAAAGGCGTAAATAAATGGGGAGAATAGGGGATACTCGCATCTACAATCCAACACTGCAAATAAACAAGATATTCGGGGGTGGCCAGTTACTAGCACTAACACCCAGCAGTGGTCACTTAGCGTTATTTTCATCCTCGTTGTGGGTGTGGTTTGAACCACTTATTTGCTTGCCATTCTCAGGTCCCTGTGGCTCACACCCAGTGCCCTCTGCGCTGGTCGTAACTCTCCGACCCCCCACCTGTCTATATCAACTTGCCTACTGCTGGCTACCTCTGTTTCGCCTGTGGGTGCCAACTCCGGCTGCCCGTGCGGTCCGATCGCTCGATATTCATCCACAACGGTACTTTGAAACGCGGGTCGGGGTCGTATTATGCCCTGGTGCTTTGTCTGTAGGCAACTGACTCGCACGTGGTACACGTTACGAGGCCGATGCCCCTAGGAGACTAAAAAAACATGCTTGCCACAGATCATCTTGTTTCCCGCAAGCTGACGGGGAGTGCGTAAACAAAATTATCGCGCCACCGGGGCGGGACAAGGCGCATGCCAGCTTGGCTGCTCCACCGTGCGGGGGTGCATAAGTGGGACCGCATAGCAAGGATAGGTTGCTGTGCTCTTGTTCGGTTTGTGTAGGGGGGTGGTGTGTGCCAGCTCATTCGGGGAGTGGGGGGAAACGCACAGGGAGTACGGGGCCCTGGATGGCCGGGCCCAACTACGTGGGGCTCGGATGTGGCGAGTAGCACAAGCAGAGGGAGAGCCTCGATGAAACCCTGGTGTGCAATGGGAGTTCTCAGAGTGTCAGGGGACGGAAAGCGGGAGTGTGAAGGGATATGCAAAGTGGGGAAGGCGCTGGGGGGGGGGCGAGGCAAAGAGGGGGGCAGAGGAAACTGGGTGCGCGCAAGCAGGGGGCAAGGGAAACAAGCGTGAGTTTTGCTGCGGGAACCAAACAGAACAGGGGGGGGGTAAAGGAAAGTGACGAGAGCGAAGGGGGTAGCGGCAATAGAAATACAGCTGGGGAAGTCCGGCCGGAACACCAGGGGTGAACGTGTGAATGGTAGGAGAGATGTGTGTTTGTGAAAGTTTTGTATGTCTCGTGTCAGGTGTTACTGGCATACAGAGATATCTATCAGGGAAAGAGAGAGATAGTAAGAGAGAGACGATGAGAGACATAGAGAGACGAGAGGGGAGTAGAGAGGAGCGGACGAGGCAGCCAGGGCTTGACATGGACATCAGAAGTTTCGTGCAGAGGAATATACAATTTAAGGGGCGCAGCTACGGGCATGCAAAGGTTGACCCTCATTTCATGGTCTGGAGGCGCTGTGTGGCCCTTTTTGTGGTGTTATTTCTGTTGGAGAACGGCACGCACATTCCGTACTAAACGACAAGTGGTTGTTGGGCGCACGGCTTGCTGTAGTTGGTTGTGGAAACATGTGAAGACCCAAAAGCCTATATCAGATATCATTACCAGTGTGCGTGTTTGAGGTGCCCTGCATTATGTGCGTAATCCTTCGTGGACACTGGTGGGGTAGTTGTGGTGCGGAACATTTTGTTTTTATCTTAGATGATTGATTAGCGCAGCATCAGCTCAAGTCTGGTTGTGTCGTCCTTTCAGCTGAAGTTAGGTAGGATGGACATGCTGCCTAGGTGGGTGTTATTTTGAAACAGCACACATTTGCTCATCGGTGAGCGCTATAGGTAACGGTGTCCGGACCACCAAATACGACGGTGTAGTTCAGCAGAAAAGAATTCGAGGGGGGTTTTCTCTTCATATGCTGCAGCCCCCCACCCGCTCGGATTATGGAAGCCAAGTATGTGCAGAGTGGAATTCAGGAGCGAGGTGAGATTTACCACGATGATCATGACGGGCACTCAGCCGTGTGCGCCCGTGACTAGGGGGAGCATCAGGTTACAACGGTGGCAGGCAAGCAAAACCAGCCGGAGCCATGACCTCCGCGTAGACATGCAAGCAGTTTTTCTTGCGATGCCGTCGGGGACCTGGTGCGAGGGGACGCTCTAGGCCAGAGCAGGGCATATTTGGGCGCGGGAGGGGCCGTCGCGTGAGGATAGGCTGTGAGTGCCTGGGTTGGGATTTTCTGTTTGCGTCGGTCTCTCGGCTCTTCCGCTCGCCACACACACACTCTGGGCGTGATGGGCTGGCCTCGTCCATCTGGGGCCGCGCGCGTCGCTCGCTCTCTCCCCTCTCTCTCCTCGCTCGCCGTGGTAAAAAGTGACACCTCTGAAGGAGCAATCATGCAGGTTGGTGGGCAGATAAGTCCAAGTTAGCAGAAAAAGACTCAAAGCCATTTATACGATATGCGTGTCCTTTTGGTTGGTAACGCCCCCACAACGGTCATTGTTGATTGTAATTGGAAAGCTCATCAAAGGCCTCTAGCCAATAGTTCACACACACATTAGTATACCAGTCCCGATGGCAGGTGCTGTAGGTTTGTGTCCCAATACAGGCAGGTTATTCTTCTGCTGGGCGACCAGCCGAAAACAATTTGAACACTGCTACCACGGACTGATATTTTTGCCAGCAAACGATTTTCGGTGCAGTTCGGCAACTCGCGTGGTGTCAAAGAACAGTTCGCTCCCCGGCGAGGTTACCTCAAACACACAAATGAGATGGACAAAAATTGGACTTTCTTCATTAATTAACTCGCTGAAACGATCCTCGTACATCCTAACGCAACTTCGTCGTGAATTCCCGATTAAAATCATTGTGTCAACATTCGCAGTGTAATCGCCATTGCGGTGAGTGTGCAAGTCTAGAGTCTCAACAACTTCGGCACGCGGCACTGACTTCTTTGTAGACTTCAGGAAGTAATCTAAACTCCTCTCTATTACTATATACCCTGCCTTACGATTTATTATCATTCTGTACCGTTGCTATTCTCAGAATAATCGTTAATCATCGACCATATTATTTATTATTATTGATGTCAATAATTCAATCAGTGTTATATCAATAACTCGGTAATCATCATTGATACCATTATTATTCGCTATTTATATTATTATTTAGTTATTATTATTATGTATCATCGCCACAAACACAGCTGCACTATCCCAATCATACTGTTTCCGATCAATCCTCTAGTGCCGATCTCCTTTTCTCCCCTTACTTTGTGTAGGAGCTCACCTCTGGTGCGTTGTGTGTGTGTGGTTGTGTGGTGGTGTGTGTACGCGGACTTCACCTGTTCTGATAACCATCATAACCACAACACTGACGACACGGTGGAGCATTAACACCTCAAACAATGTCCTGGAATTTATGTCTTGTGCAATATTTTGGTTTTAGGTTTACGAGCCCCATATAAGAGCGTCCACTTGTGTCATGTAGTTTCACAGTTCACGTCGGTTCGTGTTGGACATTGTGGGGTACTTACGCTTGTGTTGACTGGAACGACGCTACCGTGGTTGATACACGAGGTCATTTGTGGTCCACAGCCACATCACACTACCCACACACCACGAACACATCTCCACCGACACACCACGCACATCAGAGTCCTGCATGTCCGTGAGAACGCCTGGTCGGGCCATATTCAAAGCATCGCTAATAAGTTGCGCTGAAATTCTGGCAGCCGTCCGCGTGTGGGGGCGCGACACACGTCTGACGAGTTGAGACTGTTGTTCATCCGCACAAGGTAGTGGTTGGCGTCTGATTTACACGTGTTCATAGCGTTAGTGTGTTTCCTGTGTGTGATCCCGGGTAAATAAGTCGGTTTGTAGCTAATGGCTTTTTGTATTTGTTGGTCTGTCGTTGTACATGTATGAAGATCGTTGTTTGGGGGGTTGGTGCTGTTGGGGTTGTTGTTGTGGGGTACCTACTCAGTCGCTGAAAGGCGGGGTGCGCTTGGGTAGTCTCGCATCAGGACTTCGATCTCGACAGCAAGGAATATAATGAAGTTAAAAGGCAATGTTGGGGGGTCCCTGAGTGCGAATGTCGGGGACACCTAGGAGGGGAACACAGTATGAAGTGAAGGTGCTCCTGTGGAGTTGTGGGGGTGGATGATGTGTGCTGGGTCAGATGTGGGAGGGGGGTGGGGTGGTGGGGACGGAGAAGAGATGAGAAGAGCACGGAGAACAGTGGGTGGGTAAGTCAGACTCGAGAGCATAACTAATCGGTATCCCCATTCTACATATATAGTTAATTAGTACAGGTAACACGAGCCTCGACACTCGTGCTAGCACACCCTATGGCCACCGCACACCAGGCTGTGTGCACCTGGTGCACAGCACGACTCGTAGTTTGAAAAAAGACAAATCCAACACCCCGATTTCACTACACAACACTACACAAACATCACCCTAACGTACGAATCGCGATAGCGCGAATGATGTGCGAGTCGCCGCACGCAGAGCGCAACACAACAACCACACTAAATCGCCTCATACAGTCACATGTGACTTCTTCTGCGTCTGCGGATACTCCATCCCATACATCTCTCTCTCATTCACACCCAACACACACACTACCACAACACACACAACCACCACACACAAACGCAATGCATACACGGCCCAACAGCAAACAGGAACACATTATCTATGGACTCTTCACTGTACACCCTTTGCATCGCTTCGTTGGTGCACACTTACCAGTTCATATACGTATCTACAGTTGAATCAGGTGGTCCTGAGAGATTATCGATTTCTTAACTCCAGTCTGACACGGTGTTTGGATCTTTGGCTGCAGCACCTTTTAAAGGCCACAGTCCGAGTCTGCGCCAATCTTTGCGAGTCTTCGCAATGTTGGCCTGGAGATTTATTCCAATATTGGTTGGCTGTGGGTGATGTTTCTTGTTCTTCCTGTAAGCGTGTGACTGGATGGGGTTGTGGGCACTTAACTATATATAAGAGATCGTGGCGCAAGATGTCCATGTAGTCTTAGTCTGAGTTTCTTTTGTTTTGCGTGGTTATGGTTGCCTTGTTCTTGCCATGTGTGTCCACTCTGTCATTTCCTTTGGACACCTTCATGACCTGAGCAATACATCACATATGTCCCTCTCCAATGGAAGGGGCACAAGATTACTTCAGTGCCAAGCAGGGCTTTCCCATTCCACTTTCTCTCTTTTTGGAGCAGGTTCATGGAGTCGTCAATATCACTGCTTGGTTGAGCTCTAAGCTGGTTTAGGATGAGAACCAGTGTGTGCTTTGTGTTCAATTTTATCTGCCTCATTTTGTACATGACAAATGCTGATACTGCAGCCATGTTGTTCACAATGAATACAGTTCGGAGCCACATTTGGCTTACACTGTGTGTATCACCAGACCATTAATATACCTTTGCGGTGTGATGTAACATAAATCTTTCTTATTATGTGACACAGTTTTTCGGGGACGCGATGAACCTCACTTTCTGTCGGTGTGGTTGGTTTTGCCCGTCTGTGGTGGCGGCGATTCATCCATACGTGGTTTGTCACGACACCAAGCTCCGACACGGATGGCAGTGTCTTGGATAGGAAGTGTTTGTGCAGTGGGTCGGTCTACTGGCATACTGGTTTGTTCCATCCTTTGTTTCTGTCACATAAATTTTCCATTGACGGCACAAAAAAACAAGCGACACAATAAGTATTGTCTGTGTGCCTGACCCGTCGTCCATTATTTTCCACGCCTCAGACGATTGGCCTAATTTGTCCACTTTCTAGACTCTTGCCCTTTTTGTTTCTTCCGTGCATGTAGTGCTTGGGGGGGTTACTCTTACACAGTGCTCCTAAAATACCCCTTCCCCCGGTTTCATGCTTGTGTCTGACCTGCCAATTGAATGATGTCAGGCAGGTATCGAGCATAGTTTTGATTGTGTGTATCCTTCAGTAGTTCCCAAGATCATTTTTCATTGCATTTCATTTTCATTGCTTGTTTTCCTAACTCAGAGAGTGTCGAGAACAGTATGTAAGCCCGAGACGCATGCGCGTAATAAAGTAAGCCAGACAGACCATTTGTTTTTTTTTTTAAGCCTTTAGCTGCCATTTACACTCATTCCGCAACATACCCTGTTTCATTTTCAGGACATAGTGACCAACATATTTTCATTCTCCGCAAGCGGTACCAGTCGTAGGGATGTCCGTTGATTCAGTTTGATAATTACCTTGAAGGGTAGAGTTCCAGATAGCAATGTCCTCGGCTTTGTGTAAAGGTGATGAGGATACGATCCAGTTTCCTTAATTTGCAGCCAGACTGAGACTGAGTAAATGTTCAACAACATACATTGTGCTGGAAAGGGAGTGTTTTTCGATCTTTTCCCACTTATTACAGGATTTTTTTTTATGTTTTGTCAATGGACCAGTCCTTCTCTGCTTGGTTTAAATACACTCAAGCAATTCCAGTTTTCTATTGACTATCTTCAAGCACCTATAAGTGGTAGAACACCCAATAGTCGTACAAAAACAGGGGAGAGAGGAGAACTGTGTTGAAGTAAGTTCATGATAGGTTTAATAGGGTTACTGACATCCATTAATCTCCAGTCGTAGGCTGTTCACGTTCGTTCCTGAGTTGGCTGGCTTGAATCACATCATGAAAGGGTCCTGATTACATATCCAATTGGACTCAAGGAGTATCTCCGTGAGAACGGCGGCCAAAACTAGCAATCTTGACTTTGTTGAAACTGCGATACTTTGTCAGAGATCTAGATCGCACACAGCGCAATGTTATCTTCTTCTCATCTCCTTCCTATTTTTCTCACAGAATGCTTACGAAGTGCATTCATATGCAAAGCGTGCTGCATGTTTCCACATGTACTTTTACCTTTTTCGTGATAGCCTCCGGGGATTGGGCACTGAAGGATCTACGGTCGTACTGCCTCTGAGAGTCTCAGGTTGCTATGCTTCGTTCCAGTTGAGGTTTTCCTGTCTTTACGGGGCAGAGTGCGTATGCTTGTGCTGCCGAGTAGCACTGTGGCCATAGTGAAGTGCGTTATTGGGTCTCAACAAGAAAGAAAACCGGCCTCACACGAAATATTGTGTGTTCGCAGGTCTCCTGGACAATCTATTATCACAACAACGTGTCCACTGATCTCCGTACAGAAGAATACTGAGAAGATGAAACGGTTCTGAGTTTTCTCTCCAGAGCTGTTTTTATCCAATCATCTGGAAGGTACTGTGATGGAGGGTCGTTTCGCAGTCTGGAGAGGACGGTGGTTCTTTCAGATCGCAATAGGGTTCTATTGACTCTGTTTCTGGTGGCATGGTCGCTGGTGTTCACTGGACCTGTACATTGCATATTCAATGCCAGTTTTAAGGAGACATTTAATTTAACTGCGTCGTACGATATAGGCGCAAGTCGTCTCAGCTCCCAGACATTCTCCTATCCGGTCGGGTTCGCCGAAGCCTTTCAGTAGAGCGCCAACCCTTTACTCCCCCGGGATTGAGGCGGGGCTACAGAAACGGGCAATGGTCCGTAAATCGCCCAGGTCTAGATATCTGGTGCCCACGACGCCGCTACTGACCGGAGGTTTATCCTTTCCTTCCACATGCGATTATAAACTAAAAAAAAACTGCCATAAACCTGAGGCGAGAGTTGTGTTCATAATAAGCGCAACACAAAATGAAAATGTTGCCAATTTAGTTTGTTTTGCTTCTTATTACTTCAGCTACGCGCTTGAACTCTTCAGGAGACTCACACAGTAATTCATGGTCTGTGTTAACAAATACGCTAGGCTGAGTAGGAGGACGGCGGGGGTCTACACGGCATTTACTTTAGGGGGGGCTGTTTTGTCAACGACGGCTGTGGTGCGTCAACCTCTCACGCGCAGCGAGAGTTTCGACAGCGTCGTGTGTGTGTGTGTTGTGTGTGTGTGTGTTGTGTGTGTGTGTGTGTGATATTTCTATATCCCTGCATCCACTATGTGGACTGAAATAAACCGGCACTCTCACCACTATGCCAGAACACACACGAAACTGAGAGCTCGTCCACTTTTTAGCATGATGGATGCCAGCATGTGTCGAGCCCCTGCACGTTGTGCTGCGAACTAGGTGCCGGTGCCCTGTCTTTCATCTCCACCTATCCACAGCTTTATCAGGCAGCAAAGAGGAGCTTGTGCTGCCCACCTGACCATGTTTGGCTGTGGCTGCGTAGATCATATTCCCCAATTGTCACGTTGGCTTGCGAAAACTTTGTATAGACAAAGATTCTATTTGCCAAATGGCTCCCATTTAAGACCATGTTTGCAGACACGTATTGGACTTATAAGAGCATAGCACATTATTTTGATATCATTGTGATTATAGGGTCGCTGGGACTGACACACCATATCACCATCACCAGTTGCAACCTTGCCTGGTAAGTTGTTCTAGTTCAGTCACAGGTGCAGGTTCAAAACCATATGGTGTGCCCATCCAACGTAGAGGAGTACAGCTATCAGTTCTTTCTATGTATCGAATATAGATATATCTATATACATATATACATAGGTTCTAATCTGAATTTATGCAGGCATCTTATGGTCTAGGTCTGTATCATTTGGAATGAAGATCGTTTCTAACAGAAAAAATGCCCATCCCCCCCATCCCCCCCATAAAAAACCAAGCAAAAAAACAGAAACCCACCCCCCCCCACACAAACACACACACCAGATACAAACACCCACACACACACACCACGCACGAACGCGCACGCACCGTGCGCGCGCGCCGCGCGCGCTGCATGAGCCAATTCATAATTGTGTTGTGCACATCGTAGTTTTGCGACAGATCTAACCTGTCATGTTGGTGTTTGCTCTCGAATTCAGTGTTTGTATGAGAATGCCCTGTGCCGGAAAGGAAGTTTCCGTGGAGCTGCACATCAATTTGCTACTGTAGAAACGGGCAGATGTGTTCGTGTTCCACGCGACAGCGGATCACACCATTAACCGTCGTGCCACATTACTTAAATCTTTGTACCCTTTGAAGAAGAGGTAATATGTTGGTGTGTGTGAGTGTGGTGTGTGTGCGTGCGTGTGTTGTGAGTGAAGAGATGTTATTTGATGTCATATTCCCCACCCATGGTCACCTTTTTCTTTTCTTAAGCTGAAAATGATTTTTTTTTTGTCCTTTAAGATTCTGTGATCCAATATGTATTATCGGGTGGTCTGTAACGCTGCGCTACCAAGGGAAGTTGTCCAGTAGGGTTTTAACTTACACCGTGGAGTGAGCCTTTTTTTTCCAGCTTGAAAACCCTTTCTGTCCCCCAGCAGTAGTTGGAGTGTCTGATGGAGTGGAGGGAAGGTTAAAGGGCGGTGGAGCAGAGGTGATCGTCTCCACCTCGCCTCATTCGCCGTGCCCTTACGACATGATTCGAATCCCTGAGCACTCACTTGCCCCTATGCAACTGTAACCTTAAAACCAAAGAAAAGTAACGTCGTCCCGTTTTGTTTGGCACATGTGTGGTGTGTGTGCTGTGTTGTGTGTGTGTCTATGTGGAGTGGCGCGTACTGAGTGGACGCCACACACGAACACACGCTACACACACGCGCGTCGCGCGCCGCAGCGCACAGACAGACAGAGAGGAGAGAGACCAGAGAGGGGGTAGGGAGGGTGGTGGTGGTGGAATGGCGGTGGTTCGTCAGTGTTCTCACTGTCAACAACTCCTATTGTTCTTTTCCCTGGCAATGACACGTCTTGATGCATATGCCTCTCGCATTTTTCTCGTCACACAAGGTGCAACATCATCCCTCCCCACTGGACAGTATTTATGTCTGTGTCTCAATCACCGTTGATCCCAGCCCTCTTCGTTACTTATAAATATTCCACAAGTTCTGGTTTTCATATGGCTCTAATTGCTTGTCCGGCTATTGACTGGTGTTCGACATCACCCAGAAAATTATATTCTTCTCCTCCTGGCAATTGGCAGAGATACAGTCGTCTCTTGATTTGTTTTTAAATACCGGGAAAACTTCACCTCGAAGGTCTCCATGGTGTACCTGATCCTCAGCCGATTTTGTGTTTGATATTGTGGTTTGTCTGGTTTGGCCAGCAGTGAAGCGGTATTGTTTCGCTAACTCTTGAATCTGATCTGTATTCCTTCGAGAAACGTTGTTTTGGATGCACTTACCAAATCATCTGTCAAGACCTTCTTACAATTCTTTTTTCACTGTAACAAACTCGTGTCATATTTACCAAGTTAGGTGATAATATCCTTTTGTCTGTACATGTTTCTGCTCTGGTCTTGTTCCTAATCTTGTGGCTTTGACGTCAGATTCCGTTTTTACTCACCCACAATGTGTTCCCAGTTATTTGCCTGGGGGGGGGGGTTTGCTTTTGGTGTTGATTGGTTGTCCCGTTTATTTCAATGACTTGCTTACGGTCTGTTTTTTTTTTTTTTTTACCGTTATATTGCAAATCGAGCATATTTGGGTCCCTGACAACTTTTCGCTGTTTTCCTGTAGTACATTTTGTGAAGCGGTTTTGGATACGCAACTGAATTCATGTTTGTAGCCAGGCACAGGGTACTCAAGCTTGTCCAAGTCAGTTTTCTTTACTAGTTGATCTGGAAAAAAAAACGAAAAATAGAGCAACCCTACTGTCCTTGAACCAGATTCGTAAAACCGTATTTTTTTTTTAAAACTAAAATCTGCGCTCTCCCTTAAACCTTATATCGGATGTCAAAACTATTCCATTCTCAGAAACTCCAAACTCGGGGGATCACTTTCCTGGGCGAGGTTTGCCAATGATCTCCTGCTGTACAATGGTCCGATGCTAACGATCCTACACACCTCAAAAGAATGCCAGTCGTTAATAGTGGAGTCATTTATTTTTGTTGGGAAAGCGATGTCTACGCTCTCAAGTGTAAAATGTCGGCGGTGTCCCTACAGGCAATCTGCCACAATCACTCCTATTATACGAATGTCCGGAAAGAACTGGTCACCTCACTCTCCCTCCAACACCTCCACACCCCACACTCACACACACACCACTCTCTCTCTCTCTCTCCTCTTACACCCACCACACACACTACATCCAAATACTTTAACGCTCCGGACGCTCATCAGCTTTCTACGCCAGTCACCACAATTAGGCTTCGGAAGGTCAAGGACAAACTTCGCCATGGTACACTCAACCGTTGTTGCTAAAGACACCATACCGGATGACTGAAACAAAAAGACCGGGTATGGACAAGAGAGGCGAGGCGCTCTGGGTTGTCTCGTGCCGCCACCCTTCTCAAACTTTTAATCCAAGGTTAAGTAATTGCTACCCCGCCAAGGAAACGTAGACACAACAATGACAAGAAAAACACGACGCGTTTCCGTCGACCTCTTAGGGTCGTTTGCCTGCAAGATGCAAAAACGCTCAGCGAACCTGAATAATGACGACAAATCACTTATATACTCATCAACATCGGCACGCCCTATCTTGCCAGAGTGATGGAAGATATGGATCTGCTCATTCATTTTCATCTGTCCCGCCCATCTTGCGCTGAAGTTGAATGAAGACCACGATTGCTCGTTCTTCGTTTTCGTTGGTCCTGAGTGTTTGGTCGTATCTTGCGCTGAAGAAGAACTTATAGATGGTCGAACCTCGTCGTGTCTTTGTCGTTGGGATTCCCGTGGGTTGTCTACGGTTGTTTTTTGGTAGGTTCGCTACTTAACTCACTTTTAAATTTTGTTTAGGATTCTCCGCCTGCCGTCGCCCTCAATTTGCAACGAGATTAAAAAAAAAAGTGGCGTAGTTGATGTTGCAGCACCAGTCTTTTTTTATAGCCCATCTTTCTGGGGGGGAATGGATGATGGGTGGGAATAAAGCAAAAGGGTTCATGCACTGCCAGTCACCCTCTTAGGGGGGCAGCTCAGATTTTTGGGCGCGCACGATTAGTATCGATCTTGCAAACTTTCCAAGTGCACCCGCACTCCCCTTCCATCTGGCACCCTTCCTCCACGATCCACCCTCCCGCACTGTCCTCTCTCCTCAACAAAAAAAAAAAATACTGCTCGTGAAGAAGGCTCAAGTCAAACGCGTGTGTTTTTTGTCTTGTGTGATCTCTCCTTCGTCGTCCACAATTTTCTTTGGTTTTTGCGGTCTTTGCTAACATTTATCGGAGATTTGTTCCTTCCGAAGAAAAGCGGCAGATCTCGGCTCCTCCCTCCTCTCTCTCTATCTCGCCCACCCTTCTCCATCCTGTTGCGAGAGCCTCTCCCTTCTCGTCATTTGTCTGTAATGAACGCTCGCTTTGTCTCCATTGTATTGTCATTTTTTTTCTTCCCTCCGAAGTTTTGACGAGGCCCTGCGCAGCATTTCACTAACCTATGTAGTTATTCAGCGCCAAATGAATATGCCGTTCTCTTCTGGGCGATTTTGATGTTGTCCCATATCTGGCTCGCGACATGCGAAATCGGCATACACTTCCTCTGAACCGATTTCCAAGGAAACTAGCCCCCCGGCGGGACGATTGAATCCCGATCAAATTGCGGGGCGCGACTCGGTCGGCAAGTCTGGATACCGACAGGTAGAATCATTCCAGGAATGCCGAGGTGCGTAGTTATTGAGGTTGAGAGCTCTGGTTCGGCTGTTTGGGCGGAGCAGTGCCGGCTGCTCTTGAGTGCGCGCTTCAATTTTGTTGTTGTTGTTGGTTGGTTATCTATGAGGCTAGGTACTGTAGTATCTTCTTTAATGTTAGTCGTAAACTGCATAACATTGTTTTGTTTACCATGATAGTGTCCTGGCATTGTTGCTATTGGTGTTGAATGTCTTACCTTTAATCTTGCACATCCACGTTCATGGTTCGCTGGGGGGCATCACTGTGCCTTATAACATGGCATCAGATTGAATATGGCGCTGCCAATTACTTTTTTTTTGTGTAAAGACGTTCACTTTCTTTTGGGATTCTCTCTCTCATCTCTCTCTTCTCTCTCTCTCCTCTCGCTTCTGAGGCTCGCCCTCTCTCTAGCTCTAGTGCGGGCGCCGCGCGCGCGTGTCGTGTTGTGTGTGTGTATGTTTATGCTACTATGTTCGGGTGCTTTTGCATCACATTTGTTTGTAGCGCACATTGCGACTTTGTTATAAAGCATGAACCGCTTGTTTGCGTCAGTGGCGTTGTTGTATTATGTTTATACTTTTTTATAAGGGGGAGCTTTAGCGTCTGTTTTGTTAATTGCTGCCCTTGGTTTCAAAGTCACATGCGTAATCCGCACACGTGAGGGACGAGGAATCGGGTCATTGCCCTTTAACGAACAAGTTAAAAAGGATGTGATCTTCTCTCTTTCTATGCTCTGCCCTGCCTCTCTCTTCTCCCTCTCTCTCTCCTGTCCCTCTCTCACCTTTTGTCTCTCTCTCTTCGCTCACCCCTCCCTCCGCTTTCTCTCTTCGCTCCTCTGTGGCTGTCTCGCGCTGCAGCTCTTGGCTTCGGCTGGGAGCTCAAGTGAAGTCTGTCATCGGCGAGTCATAAGATCCCTCGCGCTTGGCTGTCTGCGCTTGCAGCGAGGTTCTATGCCGCCTAAGCCTAGTCTCTCCATCCCAAT